>OU503044.1:31718344-31744830 GCA_912172775.2 Fraxinus pennsylvanica
GGGTCGGAATGAGGGTTCAGGTACTTTGATGTTTGTGTTGTGGATCTGGCGGTTGGGGAGGGTTTGGATGGGTTTTTGTGTGGTGGTCGTGGTGATGGTGTTTGTGTGGTAGATCGGCGTTTGGGGAGGGTTTGGATGGGTTTTTGTGTGGTGGTGATAGTGTTTGTGTGGTATTGCAGCAGGTGTTTGTGGCGGCGGCGACGATAGCGATGTGATAGTCGTGGCTTTGTTTCCGGCAGCGATGGTGGTGCGTTTGTATTGTTGGTAATGGTGGTACATTTGTGTGGTGGTGGTGGGGGTTGTATTGTCGTGGTGGTGTTGCGACTACAGTGGCCGGGTGAGGGTGGTCGCAAGTTGCCTAGTGGCCGTGGCAGTAGTGTTGGTAGCGGTGGCATGTAACCACTATTGGATGTATGTGACTAATTATTTGGTCATCTGTGATGAAGTATGGGTGGTGGATCGGATCGGGGTGGGGTGTTTCAGTATGTGTGACCAACTATTTGGTTCAACTTGAAAATATGTAACCGATCGATAAAATGTGAACTACAATTTTTTGATCTGTGACCAATAAAATAAACTATGAAGTATAAAATTTTTGATTTGTGACCTCGAAAAAATCTGTGACCAATTAATTTGAAAATATGTGACTGTGTGACATATAAATTTTGATTTGTGACCAACGAATTAATTGTGAGTTACAAAATTTTTGAGCTGTGACCTTAAATTGTAAATTTGTGACCAATAGTCGTCGGAATAATTGTCGAAATCGGAGCAGTCGTCGGAACGGTTATCGGAACAGTCGTCGGAGAAGAATGGTTGCCGAAATAATCACAGGAGCGGATACCCACCACGTATACCCTAGAGTTAATTATATTATATTAGAATTAAATATTTAATAATAAATTGATTTAATAATTTATTATTTCATAATAAAAATTAAAAAAAACTTGATTTTTAAATTGGTGTAAAGTAAACACCTTATTTATGAATTTTTTTCCTTCAAAATTCCTCTATGAGCCGTGTATGAGGCTCATTCATGAAGTTATCAATTCACCAGTTTATGGTTAAGCCGATTGGTTCAATGGGTTTTAAACGATTTTTGTACAGTAGATTTGCCAAATGATCCTCCAAGGCTCCATAGCAATACTGTACTTCGCATCATTCCTTATAGCCCATAGACACCAACGATTTAATAGAGAAATGATAGTGAGATGTGACCAGTACAAACAAACTGGCATAAAATCATCACCTCGTAGAGCGATACTAAACTCCCTCATCCATTGAAGAGGTACTTGAAATATATCAGCAAAGTGGTGCCTCACCTGATCGGCTATACAACTACTTGTGAATAAGTATGGGATAGTTTCAACCTCCAAACAATACTAACATCGAGTGGCCAGGTAGGATCATATTTGCCACTGGATCACAACATAAACTGGAAAAGACCCAACCACAATCACCAAAAGTAAAAGGAAATTGTTGTATGGATGATAGAACTGTTGAGAATTTACTTAACATGTACAGCGAAAATAAAACACTTTTCAATTTCCAAATGATAATCTGCGATATGTTTAGATAGAAACTGTGATAAATGTAGATCATAATCTCTTACTATCTAAGAATAACGAATCCTCTATTGGTCATTCACAACCTTCATATGATTCTTGATATACCCGAACGATATTGTATTAGCGATCCTTGGCAGAGTAACATCCAACAGCACCAAAGTATGACTGTCCTCATATAAGGTACCATGATAACCTCAAGTCAAAGGATCAATTCCACTACCGAACGTTAGAGATTAACCACTAACACTTAGATAGTTATCCATGTGGAATCTCTCAGCGGGTCTCCAATGTTTTGTTCTATAACAAAACATCCACGTGTTCATTCAAGTGTCACCACACTTTAGCTTGTGAGATCAGCTACTTACTTCACAAGTAAGAATGCCACACGCGATAGTCTATCCGTAATAACGATATCCGTATCTCGTTATTACCTCGACCACGGACGATTTAAGATTCAGTCGTATGTAATTTGTATCTCACAATCACAACTCCTTATGATTAACAAATCACCAAGACTTGAATCTACGGATTCTATTATTTAATTTATTAGAATATTAATTCAATTAAATAATAAATATTTCCATACATATATCAATTATATATATTTAAAGTGTTTATATCCAAAGTTGATTGGACCTAGGGCATAACACCTACAAGAACTCCTAATCGAGTTGTATATGTCCTTAGATGGATGATCCATATGAACAAGCTGCTCGACAAAGTTGGTAAAAAATCTACATTCAACATATCTCTCCACATAATACGATTAGATACATTTGAACTGCCCTTACGGACATATGTATCGGAGTAAGAATAAAGTGTCATGAAAGAATCGCCATCCAACAATCTTGCCAAAAAAATTATCTCCCTAACTAAGCTGCCACATAAGATGTGTCTTGGGCTTGGGAGCAACCAACTTCAACAGCCAAACAAGTGAACCTTCGTATGGAATAAATAAATGCTAGAAAGGGTAAGCGCCCATATAATATTTGCCTCGTAAAAACCGAGTCCCAAAAATACTTTGATTTGAAAACTTTGATACATCGACATGCCAAGAAAATCGATCATGAAAGAAATTTGATTTACGAATGCTTCGATCCCTCGGTATGTTTATTTGCCAATCATTATTTAATGTATACCCATTTTTGTAGTTATTCTATGATTATGATTTTTTATGCTTTTTGGTAAAATTAATTTGTGTATATTTCTAAGGTTATACTGATTTACTGTTCTTGGCTGTAATTGTCTTTTAGAACCTTTGGGCCTGTGAGGGAAAAAAGCATTTTTATTTTTCTTTCACCATTTTAAATTTGTTGGCAAACTAAGTTCATGCAGTAATTCAACAAATTTTAATCTTAACAATTATATAGTGAAAAGTTTATTTGGTTAAAAACTGAAATTCTGATTTCATTTTAACAATATATTTTATGGGATTCATAATTTTTCAACTACACATTTCATCTACTTTTATTAAAATCTATTTTTAATCCCACCAAACAGGGGTACGAGTTTTTAAATTGAAAAAATTTTAGCGTTATGCTTTGTTCAATGTCTTGAATTTGAAATTCATATATACCAGCATACATTTGTGATGATTAAAGCTCAATAATTAGGGATAGCAAAATGCCTTGGCGGCTCGGGTGATTCGTGGCTCAGTTCGGAAAAGTCCTAACCGGCTCGAGGCTCGGAACCACCGAGCCCCATTTTGGGGCAAAGGCTCGAGCACGGGTCGTTCTGGACGAGCCGAGCCCGTTAAAAAAATTGAAAAGAAAAAAAAATAAAAAATAAAACATACAGCTGCACTTGCCGACAGTTTAACACGAGGAAAAAAAAATGAGCCGGCTCGAGTCGAGCCTTAATTTTTTGGCTGAGCGACGATTCGATTCGGGCCAAAAAAAGTTCGAACATTTTTTGCTCGAACCAAGCCAGAGTTTCGAGTTTAGGCTCGACTCGGCTCAACTTAAGTGAACCAATCTTCTGTCTACTACTATGCTTTCCAAATTTACTTCAGAGAAAACGCTACTAATCATGAATTTTGACCAATGATATCATTATAAACATGCTTCATATACATTATGGTAGTCAATGTTGGATTAGTTTACTCTTAGGCTCTGTTGTGAGCAGAACTTCTAGCTTTGGAACTTTTGACAGTAACAAGTTTGTTTGTGAATTTAAAAAGTGCTTTTGCATAATCTTAATCCTTTTAATTGGGTTAGAAGTTAATTTTTCGATACGTTATTGTGTATTTTGTTGATTTTAAAGCTTCATTAAATATAAATTACAATATTCCTTATGTTCTTTAGACAACCTCAAAATTTGGGCTTTTTAAAAATATTTTATAAATCTTTTTGTATGTCAAAAAGTACTCTAGCCAAACAATTAATATTTGAAACTACATTTTCATTATAGTAAATAATACTCGAAACAACTTTTAAAAATTGAAAGAATGTTTAGCAGAAAGAGCAAGCAAGATTTGCGGTCAAATCACTTTTTATCGATAAATTTCATTAAATCTATAATTGTTGTTCAATTATTCACCATTCATTCTAGTTATTTAAGCCCATGTTTGGTTCAACGAAAAATTCTGATTAAAATTTTAAGTTAAAAATAATAATAAATTTTAATCACACATTTTATTGAACTCACAACTTTTTAACCATTTATTTTTTATCAAAATTTACTAAAAATTTGATTATATTCTAAATCAAACAGTGGCAACGCTAGAGATGTTAATGGGTCGAGCCAAGTCGGCTCGGCCCTTAAAGCCACGAGCTCAGCTCGGCTCGACTCGGCTCGTGGAGAAATGAGCCACGAGCTCATGAGCCGAGCCTGCTCGTGGCTCGTTTTGCTCGTGGCTCATTATTTTTTTATTTTATTTTATTTCTTAGTTTTTTATTTTATATTTTTAATGCTTTTTTCACTAGCCCAATAGCTCGGCTCGTGGACGGGTGCCCACGAGCGCTCGCCTCCCATGCTCGGCTCGTCTAGTGAGCCAACCCGCTCGACTAGAAAAGACGAGTCCAAGTGACTCGTGGGTCGCTACAGTATGAGCTGAGCGGTCAAGTCGACGAGCCGTTCGACTCGATTGCCAACACCAAACAACGCTATTGATATTTAAAGTTAGAACAATGCTAGAGTGACACCTCCCTGACATATTTCTCACAATATGGGGGAGGAGAGAATTATTTTCCTTTTTTAATTCAAATGGGTCCCGAGTGAAGCCCACTACAAATGAGCGCTCGCCTCCCATGCTCAACTGGTCTAGTGAGCCCACCCACTCGACTCGGAAAGACGAGTCCGAGCGACTCGTGGGTCACTACAGTATGAGCTGAGCGGCCAAGTCGACGAGCCGCTCGACTCGATTGCCAACACTAGGCAACGCTCTTGATATTTAAAGTTAGAACAATGCTGGAGTGACACCTCCCTTGGGGGAGAGAATTATTTTCCTTTTTTTAATCATATGGATCCCAAGTGAAGCCCAGTGAGGGAATGCCAACCAAAGTGTCAAATTTCTTTCAGTAAAATAGTTTAATTGTTAAAGTTAAACAAAAACCTGTCTCAGGGAAGCCCACGTCATCAATAACGATAAAGTGATAACTGGATATCACAGTACCCTCTTTCTGTCCCCCAGTGTGTGTGAGATAGAGTACGGAGAGAAACATGGCAAGAATGTGCATGCAATTCAACACAACTCTGGCAGTGGCCTTTGCAAAAGAAAATACCGAACAAAAAGCCAATCCTAATAGAGTTGAGCTCCCAGAAAAAGTTAAGAATTCAAGAATTCTGGTACTGGGAGGCACAGGAAGAGTTGGAGGATCTACTGCAATTGCTCTCTCCAAATTTTGTCCTGATCTTCGCATAGTCGTTGGTGGTCGAAACAGGTAATTAAATCTATACCATTTTTATGTCCGCCATCTGTTTGATATTTTTCCTTTTTTTTACTTTTTAGGTGTTTGATTGACATTTTTTCAAGGAAGATATTTTATCAAAAATTGTTCATGTGACTACATTTTCCTCAAAAATTGGGAAAATATTCTTTATTGGGTTTTTTTTTTTTTAGTTTGACGAACATTTTTCATAAATGGAATTCAGAATTTTTCTCATGATTGGAAATGTGCGAGTGATATAGTAGGATGTACACGAGCTGATTTTAATTAATTTTAATGGCTTTGGTTTGTTTACATGAAAAAAATTCTTGCTGTTCTGTTGAGTGTGTGTCTTGATGCTCAAACTTGAAACTTGTTTCCTATTCTTATTGTGTTTGGTTCAAACTTGAAACTTGTTTCCTAAGCTTATTACTTGAGAAAATTGAAGGGATAAGAATTTCCTTTTTATGGAATCTCTTATGATCTACGAGCTGTAATTTAACTGGAGGACATAAAGACACAAAATCAAATAAAATTATACTGTATATTTGTTCAAATACAGTGAGAATTCATTATTGGATGTGATAGGAATAGATCGCGACTCCGTTTTTATGAAAGCAATTAAAAACAGAATGAGAATTGAAAACAAACAAAGCAAACACGTCGATTTATTGTGATTCATCCTCAATCTGAGAGTTAAGCCCACTTGTTGTTGCAGGTTGTACCATAATGAAGAATAAGAGTAAAAGGTTTTCCTCATACACGCATAATCGGCCACAAAGGTTTTTATATCGTGCAAATATTAGGCTGACCTTCAGTAGAGATAATAAGTATACAATATGACTAGGCTCTATAAAGTTTTGTTTAATGAATAATTTACTGGCCTGATAAGCCTGTCCTGATTTTGAGAGGTGGTTATTTTCACTGTTAACTTCATTTTGATATCTTATAATACTTCGCCAAGGAAAGGTTCACAATGATAAGGCCTCATGTGTTGTTATTTGCTGGCTTCTTCTCTTGGGGAACTGAATACCCAGTCACTTTTCAAAATTAGATATTAAAATGTAAGTTTTTATTTGATGACAGGGAAAAGGGGGATGCAATGGTAGCTAAACTTGGGAACAATTCAGAATTCACTGAAGTCAACATTGATGATAATAAATCATTGGAAGAAACTTTGAATGGTTTGTAGTTCTGATTATTTCAAAATTAAGCATGTAAATTAATATGAACTAAAAGTGATCATCGTTGCTGTCACTGTAAGGATTTAAAGCCCATGCTTAACTGTCTCCCAGCCATGTTCAGATGTGGATCTTGTTGTTCACACTGCTGGGCCGTTTCAACAGGCTGAGAAGTGTACCGTGCTTGAAGCTGCTGTTCAGACCAAGGTGAGAGAGAGACATTCAGCAAATCATATAGTTTCAGCATTTTATGTTATCTGATAGCTCCATCATGTGAGTACAGCTATCATATCAACATATGACTAAATAGTAATGTTTTTATCAAACAGACAGCATATATTGATGTGTGTGATGATACAAGCTATGCAAGGCGTGCAAAATCCTATATGAACAAAGCACTCGATGCAAATATTCCAGCAATCACAACTGGTGGAATCTATCCGGGAGTGAGCAATGGTTCTGTAACATTATCCTTGCAAAACTATCGATGTATCTAGGAATCTAGTAGAACACATACAGCAAGGAAGGAATTGATAGTGATGAAAATGATATAGTTCTTAGTTGGCTTAGGATTGATGATTTAACACAAACTGGTTCCAACTTCTGGCTACATTACCTCGAGTTTCTTTTATAGCTTTGGCATTTTTAAATGAGATCATCTTGCCCACTTCTACTGTTTTGATCAATTCATCGACCATTTCAGATCATCCCGGTCTTAATTCATAGTGTTAGGTCATTCATTATCTATGAAGTCCATTGCATTTTGCACAAGTTTGATTGCCAATTACTCTCTTTATAGGAAAGAAATAGCTTTCCCATGATGTCGTTGAGATCTCAAGTGCATGTTCACTTCACCATTATTTTTGCAGTGATGGCTGCAGAACTTGTCCGTGCTGCAAAAACCGAAGGCCAAGGTGAGCCAGAGAGGCTGAGGTAATTACTTCTATATCTTCTTCTTACTTATTTTATTTTATTTTTTTTGAGGTAATCGTCTTTTAAACACAATAGTGCTGAAATTCTTGCCATACATAGCCTGCACAGAAAAATGTAAACATGCTTTACTGTCACACTTCCATGCAATTTTTCGTTGTGTTTTGTGTAACTTGTGCGCTCAGATAACTGCGCCTACTTATCGGAACATGAACAATATAAAAAAATTAACTGAACTGATAAAATGTAATAGAAGTATAGTTTTGAAGTTTGGCTTCGTCGTTGGAGAAATGACAGCTAAATTCCAGGTTGGGGTAACAAGAAAGCTGGACTAGAAACTGATTTTATTTTGAAATGTTACTTCTTAAAGTTGATGTTTTCTGGGGTTGTGTTTGAAACAAAGTAGCAAAGAGATGCTAATATGAATTAATTGGTTGCGGTGAGTCAGTGACAAATAGATGGGGCAAGTAATGTCATCTCCTTGTACAGGATGATAGGATAATGGCCTTTAATTTGATTATTTATCTCATAATTCCCCCTAAAGTGTTAACAATGTTGACATTGCTCCACCTTTAGTCACTGGTGCAATTCCTCGAACACATGGACAGGGGGCAGTAATTAATCTCCTTGTACAATTTGTATTTATGTCCAGGTTGATCAAGCAGCAACTTTGTAAAATCTAGTACAGTGAACAAGATGAGTTCTACTATATGTGATATCATTGTTTTTATGGCCATTGGTTTGGTTTCTTAATCTCAAAATACCCAAAACACGTTAATATTATTTTTCTTTCTTCTCTTATAATCTCCAGTGTAATTCATTGAAACAAAATGGATTGGACAATTAATTAATCACTTGTACAAGATGTTTTTAAATAAATGTGATATCACATCTCTTTTAGAGCCATCAATTTTCTTACTGTCCTCTAATCTTGGGTGCTATTAAATTCTTGAACCAATGTATTTGTCCTAGGTTCTACTACTATACAGCTGGCTCTGGTGGTGCTGGCCCTACAATATTAGCAACCAGCTTTTTACTTCTAGGAGAGGAGGTCGTTGCATATAATAAAGGTTTGCCGAATGGAATATGAATTTCTTTATCAGGTACACACATTATATTTTTAAGTTTGATTAAAATGCAGGACTTGTTTTGACAGGAGCAAAAATAAAATTGAAGCCTTATAGCGGAATGCTCAACATCGATTTTGGAATTGGGATCGGAAAGAAGGATGTTTTCCTCTTGTAAGTTTCTCAGATCCCAGAGCACGAAAATTTCCTGATGAAGTTGTTAATCTTGCTGGAGCAATCAAATGCTTTCTCTTATTGGCTTAGTGATAAGCAAACGAGAGTAGTAACAAAATGAAATGACTCAAGGCTTAAACTCTAGCATTGCTAGATACTCCCATGAATAGTTCCCAAAATGTTACTCAATTCATTTAACTTGTATATGATGCAATTGAAGGCATAGACATGAAGTTAGGACTATATATATACCTGATTTGAGGAAGCCAGTATCATTGTTGAATTTCCAAGATCATGACGATTCCCATTTTAGTAGTCTGTTCCTTGAGTAATTATGGCACGGTGACTTCATGAAAATTTATCAAGCTTTTGTTGTTTAGTTTTCAGGATTTGATGATATGCAAAGAGAAGTAAGTTGTGGCTTCTTTTCTAGCTGGTCATTCTTCTCCTGTATAGATATTCTAAAACTATTCTATTTCAGAAACTTGCCAGAGGTCAGAAGTATTCACGAGGTCCTTGAAGTTCCAACTGTCAGTGCTAGGTTTGGAACTTCACCTTTCTTCTGGAATTGGGGAATGGCAGCTATGACAAGTCTTCTTCCTTCGGTATGTGACTTAACTTTTGAAAATCAAATCAAAACTTACTGCATCTGTCGTTATTTTGATTCATAGGTATAGTACATGTCTTAGGTGTTTTCTAGAA
This sequence comes from Fraxinus pennsylvanica, assembly GCA_912172775.2. Taxonomy (NCBI): domain Eukaryota; kingdom Viridiplantae; phylum Streptophyta; class Magnoliopsida; order Lamiales; family Oleaceae; genus Fraxinus; species Fraxinus pennsylvanica. The sequence continues at coordinate 31,727,833 of OU503044.1, forward strand.
CAGTGTAATGATATGTAATAGAGCATATCTGGCATCTGATACCTCTTTCTAGGAAATGGTTGCTGACTTCTTGTGGAATCGTATTGCCTTCCAGCATCTATATTGTAATACGAATCAGTTTTTTTTATCTCAACAAGGTTATTATTGAACCGCCTTGCCTAAAATCTTTAATTGTTAAGAGAGGGAACTCACATTAATTTAAATTATGTCTTCAACACGCACCTCAGCAAAACTTGAACTCAGGATGTAATACTATCTTGAATGACCTCATCCAAAAGTTTAAGTTATTAGAGAGGAGACAAACTTATTTAAATTATGTCTCCAACAGTTAATGATCATAATCTCTTGCTCACTACTGCTAAAATCAAACCAGTTAAGAAGTGTAATTCAATGTCTTGACGACTTGAATGATAATTTTGCACCTCAAACAAGTTGCGGCTGAGACAACTCTTTCAACTTTTAATTTGCCTATGTAACATTGAACATATATGCAGGAATTTCTAAGAGACAGAAGCAAAGTTCAACAATTGGTTCAACAATTCGATCCTTTAGTTCGAGCAGTTGACAGAATTGCTGGAGAGAAAGTCTCAATGAGGGTGTGGTTCCTATTTTTTGTTTTTTGTCTTTTAATTTCCTTCAATTTTATCTCTAAGAAATGTTGGACTTAAAAAATTGTATCATAAAGAAATTTTGAATTGATAAATTAACATCCTGTTTTTCATTTCCTTTTGAACAGGTTGATTTGGAGTGTTCAGATGGGCGCCATAGAATAGGAATTTTCAGTCACAGAAGACTATCCGAGTAAAAATCTATTTTGTTATCTCGCTCTAATGGTAGTAGTTGTTTCTTACGTCTACTTGATACATTGATTCGAAACTCTCCATATTGACATCCTCTGACTGTACTGTACATTCTGTACTCTTGGGGCTTCACTGAATCTCTTGAAATTACGTAAAAACCTGGGGTCTGAGGGTATTTTCTGTCATCATATGTTGTTTAATACATGTATAGCGGATATACTTCTTTCAGATCAGTGGGAACCGCAATTGCTGCATTTGTACTTGCCATGCTCGAGGGAGGCACGCAACCGGGCGTTTGGTTTCCAGAAGAGGTATGCAGGCCATATAATCACAACATTATGGAGAACGAGTATATGCTTATTTACATATGATCGCAGTACATATCTGGTTAAGCTTGACAGTTTAGTTGGAAGTAAATAAATGTTTTATTGGTCAAAGTTGAAAATAGGTTGCTCATAGGTTAAAGGTAATCCAAATATGTTCGGAGACAAAAAGTTATTTTTACATTGTTTTAAGCATAGCCAAATATGTTATGGTCACGATATTATGGAGAATAATTGGATGAATGCAAACTGTGTGTCTAGCCACTTGTACTCATTATTTGCTTTGCTTGTAGCCTGAAGGAATCGCAATCGAGGCACGAGAACCTCTTCTGAAACGTGCGACGCAAGGAAGGATCAATTTCATAATGAACAAGTGTGAAACTCACCTACTGCAAATCCATTTCCTACCTTTATTTAGTTCTTTAATTAGCTTACAAGCTTTGGCTAAATCAATTACTTTTTCTTTTAATAGGGCTCCATGGATGGTTGAAACAGACCCTAAAGAAGTTGGATTAGGAATTTATGTATGACATACTCCATGTAACAATTTCTTGAAATTGGAACCTTCATTTTCCTATTCATACCAGAGGTAAACTACAGTCGTGAATTGTGATACCTATAAGAAGCTTTTGATCATTTGTCTCAACTATTTTGTCTTTTACTTTAGTATTTCGGTTGTCAACTATGATTTTTAAAGTTAATTTTTCTATTAGCAAAACTTAATTTCAAGAAAAGTAACTTATACATGCAACAAAAGTAGCTATGTAACGACCTAAATTTTAATATTTGAATCGCTACCAAAAGTTTATATAAAAAAATATTTCAAATCTTTTATTTATTTCTTTTCTTAGTAACGAAAACTTTTCGATACTGTAATAATCATATATGTTTAGATAGATTAAATAAAAATCTCAATCCACTACACATATTAAATAACAAATTAAGAAACGGTAATGGGCAAACGGCAAAGTCAGTGCAATGAAAATTTATAAAAACTGATTATGACACAACTTTTCCATAATTAATTTATAACTCAATTAATTACTTAATTAAGTCAATTTAAGCAATTACACATATGGGCTTGGCAATCAGATCTTACTTGATACAAATGTGTCATTAATTTGCCGCTCACGAAAATTCCAAATAATGCAAAAAACCCGTGCATATCACATTTTTTAGAGGGTAATTAGCACATAATGTCCTCACATTTCACTATTATTGTGGAAAACGTTCTTACCTTTCATTTTTTGACATTTTCACCCTTATTTTCACATTTTATTGAGCAAAAGGTCCTTTTGTCCATTTTCTCAATTAAAATTGTGAAATGACAAAAATATCCTTCCTTTTAAATAAAACAAAAAGGAAAAAAAATTAATTGCAAACATAGTCTAAATTTTTTTGAAAAGTGCAAATGAGTCCCAAATAAATTATTAAAAGAGTAATTTGCACATAATTTCCATACATTTCACTATTACTGCAAAAAAGTCCCTACCTTTTTTTGGCATTTTCACCATTGATTATGCATTTGATAGCGCAAACTATCATTTCTATCAATTTTCATTAAATTTTTCAATAAAAAACAGTGAAATAACGAATATACTCTCTTATTTAAATAAAAAAAATTAAAAAATTAATTGCAACCATTGTCCCATTTTTTTAAAAAAATGCAAACGAGTCCCCAATAAATTATTAACAATTTAATTTTTTTTATAAAAAGTGCAAACAAGTCCCAATTAAATTTATTTAAAACGTTAAAAAAATTAAAACGTGCAAACGAATCCCAAATAAATTATTAAATAATTAGAACTTACTTTATTTAAAAATGAAGGTATGTTCATTATTTCACAATTCTTTATTGAGAAATTAAATGAAAATGGATGGTTTGCACAATCAAATGTATAATTAATGGTGAAAATGTCAAAAAATGAAAGAATTGGACGTTTTTTGCAAAAAAATGTGAAAGATATGGACATTATGTACTAATTATCATTTTAATAATTTATTTGGAACTCATTTACGCTTTTCAAAAAATTTGAAACTATGATTACAATTAGTTTTTTCTTTTTTCTTTTGTTTTATTTAAAAGGAAGGTTATTTTTGTCATTTTACAATTTTTAATTGAGAAAATTGATAAAAAGGACATTTTGCGCAATAAAATGTGGAAATAATGATGAAAATGCCAAAAAAATTAAAGGTAAAACGTTTTCCACAATAACAATGAAATATGAGGATATTATGTGTTAATTACACTTTTTTAGATAAATAATAAAATATTTTTTTCCAATAATATAGCTTAACACACATGGTAATTTATAACCAAATAAATTATGTTTAAATTTCTTAATAAAAATCCTTATGAAATAAACTAAAGACAATGTTGAAATTAAAAATATTCCGCCACGTTAACTAGATTTGGTTTAGTAATTCCAAATATTCTAGTACCACGATTACATCTCATCACTCGTCAACCAACGACACGTTCTAACCTATGAGGAGTCGGGAAATGGTGAGTACATGGAATTACTCAATAGGACACGAAATAATGGTGCAACCCAGGATAAAAGTATTAAATCATGCGTCAAAAATATCATACCGTCATATCATATCTTTAGAAATCGGTAAGAGCTCATAATATCATATTTTTGGTACCGGATGACCATTTCATATCATAATCATATCATATCATAACTTTCATAAGCGTACTTTTGTACGGTATTTAAAGTTGGGAAAATTGAATTTTTAGTCAAAGTGCCGTGTTCCCCAAAAAAAAAGGATTAATCTAGTTGTACATAACCCTCTACATCATTCACATAATGGTGACATGTCAATCATCCACTTATTGATGCGTAAATGTGAAAGTTGAATTAAAGGCTGGATCACATACCACGTGTAATTATATGAACCATTATGTGAATGGTTATGTACCTGTAGCATTACTAAAAAAAAAAAAAAGTCTCAATCCAAATATTCAAAAGCTACTGTCCCTATCCAATCTACACGTGGCAGCCAAAACCTATCAAATCTCAAAATCAAAACTTATAAATAAAAGAAGAATTCTATTTGTATAGCAGTAGTTGACCGAAGTGGTTGACAACCACTCACAATGGTGGACTCCACTGTGATTAAATAAAAAAAAATTACCCACCCACCCATGCGTGAGAGATTGTCAACAAAAGAAAAGAAAAAAAAATTGTGAAAGGTATGGACATTAGTGCTAATTACCCTTTTAATAATTTAGTTGGGACTCATTTGTACTTTTCAAAAAAGTTGGGACTATGTTTGCAATTAAATTTTTTTTTTCTTTTCTTTTGTTTGATTTAAAGGAAATGGTATTTTCGTCATTTCACAATTTTTATTTGAGAAAATTGGTGAAAATGACCTTTTGCACAATGAAATGTGAAAATAATAGTGAAAACGCCAAAAAATGAAATGCATAAAATAGATGATTAAATATGAACTCAATATTAATATAATTATCACCGCTCTATCAAAATCTAAATATTTGGTCCAAATAAAATTGAATTTAATACTATTTACCTTGATCCATCAACTTTCCAAATTTATAAAAATATACCGAGAGAACAAATGGTTTTATTCTATAAAATTTTTGGTGTGTTACAAGCTATATTCCTATTGAATAAAAATTGTAGAGAGAGTTGCCATATATGTATAATGGTTTCATGAATTGGGTAGAGACTGGTCCTCTAGTTCAAAGACATAATAGAACTCGAATGCAAGACCCGTTCGTTGGGGACAAAAGAATGTTGAGTAGCACCAATGACGTCCAAATTTTTTTGACATTTCTAACCACAATTATACCCTTCTAAAATACCATACATGGGGTATTCATGAACTCTATTATCTCAATGAATGTAATTACATCTTCATCATCGATTTGCGAGTTTAATTTTAACCACAAACAAACATACTCGAAATTAAAAATCCATTTAATATATTTATTTGAATAACATACTTTAAAATCTGACTTGACATCCTAAGTAAGAAGTTAATATGTAACGCAATTTTACCCGATAGTATCTAGAAACTCATTTAAGAGAAACAATCATTGTCATAATCACTTCAAGAAGACATCTATTCTCAACCACCCTTATTTTGTTAGAGGTGTATTTACGTAAGAAGTTCAATGAACAATTATCTCATTTAAGGGAGGTACTTTCTCAGAACATCTAAGGTACTCTTATCTATAGCCGATCCTTAAATGAGAACATCTAAGGTACTCTCAGAACATCTAAGGTACTTTCCCAACACAATACACCTTGTTTTTAAGGTAGAGTCAAGTTCAGTATAATCAGCCCCACATCCTATTGATAACCAATTCACATCACAGGAAGAACCTTTTAACAAGCAGAACAAAAGCTGACCACAAAGTTATCTCTGTAGAGTGCTACTAACCACTCAATGATCTCATACTAGCTCGCTCAAACTAGTTTTCACTATAAAACCCAAATTTCCTTTTAGAGGATTCTACTCCCTTACTCGTACACATAAGTGAACTCTGCCTCAAACAACGAACAAAGATTCTCCCCTTCGCAAGAGAAGGGTTATCCACTATAAAGTTGGAACAAGAATTGCCACTTATTTTTCAATAGTAAATCTAAACACTAGTCTATATGCACATAGGAATCAGTGTAAATCTGCTTCCTCTGTTTACATATAGTTTACATACATGACGCAACAAAATTGTGTTCTTTGGGAGGGAGACAAAAAATTGTAAATCAGTTCTAAATTGTCAACTAAAATTCACATGCTACAACCTTAAATTTTTGCATAATTCATGACCATGTTACACATATTAGACCCTATAGTTTCACTAAATACAGTGCTAAAGGAAATGAAAACCAAACTAGTTTAAACTCTGACATTATATTGACGAAAAATACACTCGCTTTGTCATTTAATTTTCAAATCACTACAAAAAAGTTCTATACAATAACATAGATCTCAAAATGCAAATTTACACCAAAACTCACTATTGTTTACATTTACCAGAAAATTTAACTCGGCCAGGTTATCCATCCACAGTCCTGGAAAACTGCAGTTCTTAATATTCAAACAAGTTCAAATGACAAGGTAACTCTGGGCTTCTTACAGAGAAACTTAATGTAGTTCTTAGGTTAGCAACTGTCAAAGATCATCAACCTTTTCATCGGGATCAATATGCATCAGGAAAGCAATTGCTCATTCCTCTTTTAAGTAAATGCATATACCACCCCATTCATATACATTTCCAGAATACAGAAGGATAACACGTCTTCAGCACAGACATAGCTAATGCTATCTTCTCTTCAAATTCTCCAATTATATCAACAAACCAACAGGTTTTTTCTCGTCAATGCATATAAACCACAAATGTAGCAGATATACCGTTCAGACTTTCCAATTTCAAAAACAAACCATCCATTGGTCACCTGCTGTTCCGAGTTGCTGGAATCATTTTCCCAAATTTATGGAGTCTCAACAGGGCTATAAACCAACAGTTGATTAAGCCCACTACGGCCCATGGCTCGGATTTTAGATTCATATGGAGGAACAGACATCATGAGTACCAGTTATATCGATTTCTTTCTGACCCTCTGGGTTGGGAGTTCCCATACGATTTCCAAGCATCTGGTCATTGTCTCCAACTACCACTTCTCTCAAATGAGTAATTTTGGAAATCGGAATGCATTTTTGACATGTTTCCTTTGCCTCTATTTTGAGAATTTCGCATCTCTTCTTCCTGCTCATACCGTGAACGCTACAAGTAGACATAATTTAGCCAAGTAAATGAAGGTTAATGCTATAATCAATTGGTTGACAGTCCAAAGCAGTCTTTGAGTGGATTGTTTTGTTGGTGCATGTCAAATCATGAAACTAATTTTGAGTAGTGAAAAAGAAATGCTTAAAAAATGAGGAATGAACAGCGATGGAAAGAAGCATACTGTTTACACATGGGGAGATGCTAATTTTAAGTGTCATACTAGAAACATCAACTCACCTCCAAATGGGTTGGGGTGAGAGGAAGAAAAAAATTGCAACATTATGAACAGTGAGAAATCTTGTTAGAAAATTATGGACATTTTCCAAGTTTGCAGCATTGTACCATTTTTTGAAACATAAATCTTGTAGCTTTAACATGAAACCCACTGATCACAACATCAAACAAATACAAAAAAGACCAAAGTCTTAGTACCAAAAAATTCGGGGTCGGTTTCATTCCCTTCAAGCCAATACCTCATATAAAATGAAATTCTCTTCAAACTAATTGAGTAAATATACAAAAATCAACATGCACTTGTATTACAAGCCCCGGGGAAAACATAAAATGGGAGAACCAGGAGTCAATGATTAACATTATACCCAAGCAGACTAACTCGATACACCTATGGTTCATATGCATATACTTTATCACCTCCAACCACCAGGATTTCTGCTTTAACTTAAATTTTACCATACCATGCCAGAGGAACTTATATGTGCTTTCTAAATGTATAAAAAGAGGTGGATAACCTGTAATAATTTAGAACTAAAACAAACCTTTGTAGGGTCTGAAAGTACTGCATATGCCTCCCCAATCATTTTAAAGAGCCTGTCTAAATCTTTATGTACCTCTTCTGCTATTTCCTTCCAGAGCCCATCGTCTCCATTTTCACTTCTAGGCAAGGACTGACCGGCCTGAATCATTGGGAAGTTTATTCATTTATGTAGCTATGTATTTGTCTAAAAATGCAATGAATATAGAGGCACATTCATCCAGAAGCAAACATTTATCCAAAACCTTGTCAGGGTGATATTTGAGTGCAGCTTTTCGATAAGCCTTCTTAATTTCTGATGCTGTGGCAGACAGGTCAATTCCCCTGGCATTTAAAAGCATCTCATCACTCAAAAAAAAAAAAAATGTAAAGTTTCCACAAAATCATATACGCAAAGATAGACAAATAAAATTCTTGTAATAATATTGTCTTTGATAAATGAAAAACTAAAAGTTGGGTCATAAAGGCAGGTGCTTGAAAGTGGCAACAAATATGCTGCTCTACTTGCAGCATTGATCATAACCCCGATGAGAGGCATAAAATGAGAAATCAAAATTTTCCATCATCAGAGACCATTTTCTGAATTCATTTTTTTTATTTTTCAAGGAGGTGAGAAAAAGGGAGGTGTATCACGCATCATTGTGGAATAAAGCATCATGTTTGCATTGATATTTTGTATCCCTTTTATTGTACTTTACACATATATGGAGAAAACAGTTACTTCTTTGTACTTGAGAAGCCTAATCCTGCATTGATGCGTGGGTATTCAAAAATATTGATATTGGCATTGGTTGCTACAAGTGATGAAAAATGTAGCAGCATTGAATAGCACTCTTGCCCGAAACTGAAAAATAGCTAATGCTACTTGAAGCCTTCTCAACTTTTACTTATTTGAATTAAGTTCCAAGTTAATCTACATACTATGTATATTACTTCCCCTTAAATCAAATTATCCCCTTTTGGAAAAAACTATTTAAGTAATATGTTCAACATTAATCTGTTTATTTGATCAATCAAAACTGGGCTAGGTTGGCTATGAAAGAAGTTACAATGGAAACACATTTTTTAATAGTAATATGGAGAGGGGTAATCCTCCACAAAATTGTCTTTACTTTAAAACACGCATATGTCATAAAATCACTAACGGCAGACTGCTATTGTGGACTGTTAAAAGCAAGGAAAAACTATTTTAAGTCCTAGAACTACATGTAGATTCCTAACATTTGCCCAGAGGATCTCAATGTCGTAGGAGAAAATCTACACTTAATCCAAACCATTTCAACGGTTAGAAGCATAAATACTTTAAAAGTTTCAAGACTTGAAGAACTCCGAACTTTAGGTAAAGAATGCTCTTGCAAGATTTGTAATAGACCACATGATGTAAACTACCAGGATGCAGTAATGAGATGAAACACAACCACAACAAGCTTTCAAATATATCTGCAGAAACACTTTAATCAGTAAGAAAGATAGTTAAAAGTTGCATAACAAGCAGAAATCTATGCATAAAAAGCAACAAATAACATTATCAAAGGGATAATTTGAATTTTGACACGGTAAAAACAGAATAACAGAGTTGATATTCTTGGAAGACAGCATTTAGCTGAATGATTAAAGCATGTTCAGATCCTTAACCAGAGATACATACAGAATGAGATACATGTTCAGGGGGAATTCGTTTCTGGATGCATCTTCCATTGCAGAAAGTTTTAGTCGTGCTTGTCTAAGCTCAGTCATGCAACTCATTTTATCAGATTGTGCAGATTGCTCTGCCTTACTTTCCACTTGATTTAAAAGAAGGGATACAAGTTTCTGAAGATCTGCAGCTGCCTGTCCATAATCTCTAATCATCTCAAACAACATGGCTCGTCTAGAAATGGCCTGCAAATATACAATCAAATATTAAAAAGGTTGTAAGGAAACCACCAAAGCGATCAGGACCATCTTTTTATGCTCCTTTGTGGGAAGTCCGCATATATCTAAGTTTTGAGGTAAGATACAATCGGCAAGTAAAAAACCAACATATAACTATGTGTCTATATGGTTTCCGAACAAATGGTTGAGCAAATGAGTGAAATTTGAGTTGAAATTCACCTCAAAAACTTCAAATTGTTTAAAAACCAAGTTTGTATACGATCAGAATTAGTGATGCCTGCTCCAGAGTTGACCTTGGAAATTACGAAAATAAGCAAATGCACAATGGACGTTTTTAGCTAAGCTTAAAAGGTTTACTTATAACTAAATAAATCTAAAAATAAATAGTTTTTTATTGATCAAAACTAGAAATAAGCAGTTACTTTAATAGTAAGGTAAGAGTTACTTTCAAAATAAGCAAGGTTTTTTTTTACCTTATAAGGAAGAAAAAAGTATGTTACTCAAACATGTTTGGAAATGAGAAGTTATTATTAAAAGTAAATTTACTTATATTTATGCTTAGCACAACATGCTCAGAACTTAACTTTTTCCAGCATCTAGACAGACAGCCAAGTATTAGTTAGCCTCAATATTATATAAAGATGCTACAACTAAATGTTTTAGAGGCAAACCTTTAAATAGTTTCCATCGAGGGCTATAGCCAGGCTGCAATCTGCTAGGGCATCTATAATTTGGCCCATAGCCTGATATGCAGCAGCACGGTTACAAAAACAAATAGCCGCAAAAGGACGTGACTCTACAGTGCATGTGATAGCAGCAGTGTAATGTTCAACAGCTTCTGCATTCTTTCCAGATTGATATGCTTCGTTTCCCGCAGCCTGAAGAATGAAAGAACAGGGTCGAAAAATTCAATGCATTAAATTTGACTCACAGCGATAGGAGGATGGGAAAGGAGAGAAACAAAAAAAACAGATGAAAACTTGAAGGTAGAGAACAAAATTCAGAAATATTGAAGATGACGGAACAGTCTCAACTAATCAAATACTACTGTCATAATGAGTCTATAAATTAAACTTGATCGAGAGATCATTAATGAATATGCGCTGGTCAGTTATGGTATCCACACATATGCTTAAGCCAAATTATCTCTAGTCATCAGCCCCTTAAAAAATAAGTTACTAAACCATGTAGTGAAAGTCAAAAGTAATATGAGAATTTATACAAACTGCATGTTGACATTTTCTTTTATATCAAAATTCACTTTTCTATGTACACAAAATAAGCAATTTGCGTAAGTTAACCAATCCCTTCGCAATAATATCATTTATCACTCATCAGTAACTGTTTAGTATATCTCTAATCCATAATAAATCAGTTGACAGATGTACCTCGGGCAAAATTAAGATGAGGGTGGGTTTTATTTGACAAACATTCAAACCTGAATGCCTAGTACATATAAGAAATATATATCTTGTATTAAAAATCAGTGCATCGCTCAATACTTCAAAAGTAAATCCATGTTTAGCCTATGGAAGCCAACCAATGACAATGTACTCTACAAGCAAAAAGTGAACTTGAATCCCTATCTTGTTCCAAAAACTACAGTGATCTATGTATTCCATTATATGTGATACATAGAGAAATATTAAAGCACAATATAAACTCGCCTTGTGGTGTAATAGCTCATGAATTATGCTAGCCAAAGGTATTATCGATGCCAAAGTCTTGTTTTCTCTCCTGCAGAATCATATTGGCATGAAACCTTCTAGCCAAGAGGTGAACCTGATAATATAATTTCTAAACATGAAGGACTTCTGTGTGATATATAATCACACCTATTGAGCATTACCGTTCCATGAGAGACACTGATTTCTCTTGCTTCTTCAGAAAACCCAAGGCTTCCTCAACTCTTCCTAAATAGAAGTAGGACTTAAGAATTAGTGACCAGCACCAGACATAGAAAGAAGGGCTCCTCTGCAGACAAGAAACATGTGGCTTTTCTGAAGGGTTATCATCCCCAGGAATTGGAAAGTTCGAATCAGCAGAGCTTAGAGTTTGCTCACATAGCTGAATCACCTCTTCATACTTCTTTAGCTGTTAGTAAAACCAGACCGAAATACTAGTAAGAAATATTTTTATATCATATTTAAGGCTTGAGAACTATATATTATGTCTTTTTTTAATGTTCTAAATTATTTACAGTACACCCTTGAAGTTTCGAGTAGTAGTGATAAATACCATAAGAAGAGCATCCACTTTCATTTCACGTAATTTTTCAGAATAAACACTTGTCATCAAAGCCTCAGTAATCAAACTCAAAGCACATTCCGCACCACTAGATGTTTTTCGTTGCAAGAGCTCAGAAGATTGCTCCATGCATTCTGTTACTTTCTGCCATTCCATTAAAAAAGAAGTAAATCAAATAGCTCTCAATTTCAGATGAAGTTAATTTTGAGTACTTCAAAGGGAAAAATAGAAAAAAAGTTAAGTTCAACCACTTATAGATCAAAGTTCCATAATTAAGCCCCTGTTTGGTACTCTATAAAACTCAATTTTTCCCAAACTCATTTTCAATCAAACATAAAATAATTTTGCACGAGGACTCATAACTTTTCCTTGATTTTTAATCACACGTTGTCAAAACAAAAATCACTTCTCACACATCTATTCTCCAAAAATCTACATCAAACAGGCCCTAAAAGTCTGCTAACCTGAATTTCAGTTCCATTAGTGTTTATATATTTTAAATTTCCAACTTAAAATGTTAAAGCATTTGGAAACAATCATTTCTGTTTCTAACAAAAAGTAAAAGAACGCATTGTTTCTAGACTCCTAGTTTTGTTAATTTATGAATAAAACTCAACCACTTAAAAAACTAGTCTCCATATTCCAAAAAACAAAATTAGTCTCTGATTCTGTTTCTGTTTCTCGTGTCAAAAATTCAACCAATTACTCTGCCTTCACCAAAACTTGGATACCATAATTCATATGTAGTTGTTTATGGAAAGAAGAATTTAATTATGTTTCACTCACTGATTTGTTGGGACCACTAACAACTTTCATTTCAAGAGAATGAAACCATTAATACAATTTTTTGGTATGCATTTTTCTTTTAATGAACTCATCGAGTCTTGATCATACATTCATGTGATTGGCATATAAATTCACCATATTCTTGCACACCTGGTTTCACTAGTTGGTTTTTCGGAAAAAAAATCGTCGGGAATAGCATATTACCAGCAACACAAAATTACAAAGAAATTCACAATAGATGATAGTGTCATAGGTGATATTATTTCGATACCTGAGCCTTTTGAAGTCCCTCAGATGCTTCTATTATAAGTTTCCTGTCCACACAAACCTCAGGCCCTGCTTGCAAGCACTTCATGAAATGCAGAGTTGCATTTTCAACTTCCCCGAGGGCAAGGTAACAGCTAAGAGATGGAAAAGAGAAGTGCATAGGTCAGAAATATGATTTTGTAGGACAAGTGAACAAAGGTATAGTTGAGATTGGGGGGACCAAATAAACTTTTTCATAAATACTCATAAAAGGAACCAAGAAGGTGCACCAATGTACAGAACCACTTACGAGCATCTCTTGGATCTTTTTAAAGGGGGGACTAAGAGAGAGAAAGAAAAGGCAAATTCAACTTGGCTGTTTGAAGATGGAGTTCAGGAAGAGAGAAGGGGGGAAGAAGACATATAACATTAAATGCCTTAGGTCCATTTAGTCTTCTACTACTATATTATGATGGCCTTACACTAGAAGTGGTTAAGCAGTAAAATGTATAGAAGCCTTCATTATTTTTGTCAAAATAATCATAGTACATACATATATTAAGCCGAAATCAGCGATATTGCTTAGGAAGACTGATTTGATAAGCCCATATTTACTAGTCTTGGTCCCCAAAAACCTTTTTGTGCAAAATCCCAATCAATCCTATCCAATTAACCTATCTGTTGAACATTAACAGTTCTACCAGTAAAGAAGGATAGAAGCAGGAAAAAGCATGGCTTTCTCCTTTTAGTGTGAGAAATGAACAGTCTTCTCCTACACTGATAGGGCTTGAAAGTTAACTAGGCTTGGCTTTAATTTTAAGATCTCAATTCCAAAATCACAGTAGTTATGAACTCATTAGTGTCACGAAAAGCCTACAATGACTTTTCATCCACTAAACCTACACTAGAGCTTAAACCATTTGGTAGCAAAGACCAAATACCTTCTCCGAACATAAAACTTCAATAGAAAAAGAAATTTCATAGGGGAAACAATGCTAAGGAGGACTGCAACCAATTTCCCTTCTCTTTCTTTAACTTGTGCAAATACCCATTTTTTGCTAGACATTGTGGCTCAAGTTGCCTGCATTCTCAGAATTATAATTTTACAATTAGCTTTCATGGTCAATATCATCATCTATGATCTTCTAAGTGATATCTCAACAACAGACCTCCACTAAAGTTACAAAAAATAAAGTAAAAGAAAATATTCTTCAAGATTTCAATATGGTATCATAAATTTTTGGTGTATGGCTCCATAAATTAAATCATCACAGACTCGTACTTTTCCCTCTACGCACCTGTCCTTATCTCCTATCACCAAAGGTGGCTTATAAAACGAAAGAAACAAAACTAGATCACTCCTGGGGATGAAATGACCAAAAGCAGACACCTGGCGAGAGAGCAGGATGGGATCCAAAAGACAATAGGACAAAAAGAAGGCACGCCTTACTTTGCTGCTCGAACTTGCACCCTGATGAAGTTGGGATCTAAAGCAGCAGCCTCCATACAATCTTTTAATGCTTCTCTCATTCTGCCAAGTGATATACGTGTGGCTGCACGGTTGCTATAGCATAACATCAGAGCCCTAAGACAGCTTCTAGATGTCTCATTTTGGGAAATACAATTCATCCCTTGAGTGTAACATTCTTCAGCTTTAGAAAAATCCCCCCCTGCATAGGCTTGATTTCCCCTGACAAGAAACAACAGTACCATGACATATTTGTACGTGAAAATTGACATATAGAAATTTACCAAAACTAACTATAGGAAAGCTGCCAGAAGAACAGGTACAAAGGGCCAAGATAATCACTAATGAATTTCCAGGTTTCAAAAATGCAGTTCAATATTTACTCAAGGTAATGTCATAAATTCACACCTTAATCGCCATTTTTCACAGGTTTCCTGAGTTGCAATGCTTACAGCTGTAGGAGAGATATTTTCTTGCTTGGCCTCCAGTTCTTTAACGGGCTCAAATTTGTCTCTTCTTTGGCTTAACAAGGTAGATATATCACCTCTATGATGCTTCCGGGGTGACGACAACAGAGATCCAGAAACTGGAAAAAGAGGCACGTGGGATGATGCGTGTAAAACTTTAGCAGCTGGAGTAGAACTACATGAATCCTGACCTACTTTAACCCGACTCTTCTTCTTCTGGAAGCGTGTTGATGCTGATAACTCACAGTGATCAGCGGAAGATGCAGCAAAGACGAAGTTGCTTTGGCCACTGTGTGCCATATTTGAAGCAAAATTAAACTGGGACCCTCCATCATTATCTTCTCTCTCAAATATGGAGCTGGAACTAACTTCAGTATCAGCTGAAGTAACAAATGTGTCAGTGCTACAGTTTAACTCGTCAGTCGCAGACTTGAAGCTTTCAATCTCAGCCCCTGAAACCTCTTCTTCAGGACCCTCAGAATCAACAACTTCATTTAGACAATTCAGTGGTTCTTCCTCTTGTAATTCTCCATCCTTTCGATCTTTGTCATTTATATCTAATCTCTCTGTAGCAGCAACTAGGTCTTCATCATCTGTATTATTTGACAAATTTTCATCAAGATGGAAAGACTCATCTGATGCCACAGCTTTCTCTCTTGAAATATTATTATCTGCCAGGGTTTCCTCATACGGAGAGATATCCATAGGTGAATATGGTTCAGAAGATTCAGCATTTTCTTGCAAATTTTCCCTGAAAACAAAGTCTTGCCCAAACCTAAACTGGACAGGTTTCCTCCACTTTCCCCTCCTTTTCTTCGACCCAATGTCTTTTGCTGATTCCTTCTTTGGGTCCAATTTTCCATTCAGGCCAAAAAATAAGTTCCCTTTCATTTCTGGTGTTTTGAACTCCATGTTTTTTGTTGCCACACTATCCAACTTGCTACTGAAACTGAACTCAACCGTGTGCTTGGCCCTATCCAAAATATTCTCAGATGAAAACAACGATGACAATCTTGTAGTACCTTGATTGTTGAGATGAACTTGACTATCACTATCCGCACCCCGTATCCCTGACTGAAAACTTAATCCTGAATTAAATGAACCCAAACCACAGTTCACATTAGCAACACCAGAGTTCCTCTGTGTGTCACTGGTTGTAAAAGAATGGGAACTTGTCTTTGTTTGGTCAGGTTTGTTTCCAACTCCACTTCCTATTTTCAAGTTCTCCATCTCATTACCATTGCCACTTCCTCCGAACATGAACTTACTCTCATCGCTTGAACTAACATCATCAACCTTCCCATCGTTGGAAGAACTCAAAGTCTCTTTAATTGTCATATTCTTCATCTTGTTTGGAAGCATAGGGTCTGCTCTTCCACTAACACAGCTTTTAATATTCAAATTCTTCATCTTATTTGGAAGTTCGGCACTCGCATTCCCACCATACAACGTACTAATTTTTTCACTTCCAATATACAACTTTCCCATCTCATCCAGTAATTCGGGATCCGGTCTTTCACAATCATTCTTCTTATCGCTGTAATTGTATGTACTAGAAAAATGCACGCTCTGATCTTTACCACACAAATTTACATTACTAAACACATCACTGTTACTTCTGTTACCACTACTACTAATATTCGCATTCTCACTATCTAACACTGTCTTCTCGCTCTGAATTCGCAATCTCCTCAACTCAACAGCAATTCTATTTTCCTCTACATCAATACTCATATCATTAGAGCTAAACGTATTAAATCCAGTATTACTACTATTATTTGATCCAAACAAAATGTCACGCCCCGCATTCCTTTGGCTCGACCCGACACCAAGTCCAGAATCCGGTCTGACAGTATTAAAACCCGGATCATTAATAGCAGTTTCGATGCCCTGGTCCTCCTGAAAAGACCCAAAACTCTGTTCGGAAAAAGATCGAGACAGCTTATCAATTTCTAGGGCGGGCGTGAACCAGGGACGGGGGCCCGCTAGTGGCTTCCGGTGCTTGATTGAGCGTTGTGGCCGCGATAGTCCGGCGGGCATGGCGGTGCCCAATGCCGGGGAGTTGAACCCGAAATTAGGATCCATTTGATCCGGATTCAGAGACCCAGAAGATAATAATACGCTATTATTGTATTACAGATTAGGGGAGAAAATCTGACCGGATATACGGCGGAGCACCGGAATTACCGACGGCCGGTGAAATAAAGTCATCTAATCGGACAATTTATAATTAACAATTTTCATCGGAAATTA
>OU503044.1:31747448-31772501 GCA_912172775.2 Fraxinus pennsylvanica
TTATTTAATCTTCTAGTAATTATAATTAAATATTATATAAACAATTAATAAAATATTCAATTAGCAATTAAAATAAGAAATAATGAAATAATCAATTAACAATTAAAATAATAAATAATAAAATATTATTTAGTTATAAATAATAAAATATTAAACATTCGATTGTTTATTTAATATTCTAGTAATTATAATTAAATATTATATAAACTATAATTTGCTTATAAATCATTAACTAAACAATTAAAATAAATTATTTCATTTAATTGTTTATTAATTTGCTTATTTTAATAGTTTGTTAATATTTAGTTACAAAAAAGAGTTTACTAGTTCATGTCATTTGATTATTCCATCATTGCATTATCCATTGTTCCGTTATCTGTTGATTCTTACGGATAGTAATTAATGTCATTCAGTTAACTTAATTTTCTTATATTATGTTTTATCTATTATATCATATTATAACATTTGAAATGTTGCAGACGGATTACCATTTGGGTGATGTCGTTAGACAGGTCCGGCAAAGTTACATCGAACTGTAACTTTGTCATATTTATAGCGGTATTAGATTTGCTCGATGAGGAGCATGCGAGCATATTGAGACGATCCTGTTTATGACCATTTTATTTGTTGCGCGGCGTACGATCTTCGGGTAGCTGCTCGATGCTTTGCTATATCAGCTACTTAAGTTAGTTGATGGAGATGCCATCTGTTTTGATCTGGGGGCAAGGTAGTTACATTTTCTATATTCGAATTTTCCTTCATCACCAGATTGAGGTGTACGGGCGAAGAAGCAGCATGGGCCCGTATTCCGAGAAACAAGAGGCTGTTGAATGAATATTTTCAAGGGCAGACGACGGTAACTCTGAGGCAGTTGGTAGACGCATTCAGGGCATGCGATCATATGTCTAACAGGTTGAAGCTGGGCTTGAGGCTTATCCTTAAGAGCATACTTAGGTGTCATCACAGGAATCGACGTTTTTTATTTGGACGTTGTTGATAACATTAATTATCCTTGGGGGCAGATATGTTTTATGGATACCTTACAACTATCATTTCCATTGGCTTTACAGGTAAATGTTCAACATAATAAATTATTATTTTTTTATTAAATTCTATATATAAAAATTGTAACCGTTGTAAATATGGGTGTAGGAGACAGTCCCCATATTGGCTGGCCGGTATGCGAGAAGATGGTAGACGTGCTGCCCTCGAATGCATCACTAGCGAGCACAAGACAAGCCATTTGCAAAACAATTATCAGCTCCCATCGACGATCCAAAGGTACGTATTTTACATTTTGCAATTATCTATTGTACGTCCTTTTAAAATCTCAATACATGGTCATTAACATGGTAAAATGTCAATATGTTAACTTGAAGTCCTCATTGAGTTGACACCGTCGATAGAGGAGGAGGGTCAGAGTTACAAGCGTGGCTTGTCTATTCCAGCGTCGCCGAACAATCAGATGTTCGGGTCCATCGTTGATCGGGATAGGGTATGTTCATTGAATATAATATGTTGATAGTAATTTTTAATGTTATTTGTATAGGAGTGCAGTCCAGTGGATCGACGATCACCTCCGCCGCCGATGGGATTGCCTCCGATGGGATCACATCCGCCTCCGATGGGATTGCCTCCGTTGTCGATGAGATCTCCTCCTCCATCCAGGCACCTTCCTCGTTGAGCTCCTGTGCACGGTGATTTGTACGACCTTCTGGCTGGATTTATGGTGGAGATGAGAGATGAGGTGTGTTCGCGACGACGAGAGGTAGGGGCGCTGCGACGAGAGATGGGTGGCGAGATAGCGAGTTTATGCCAAGAAGTTGCAGTACTCCGCAGCCATATATGAGACCTTGATGTGCAGGTTGTAGTGCTCTGAGACGATGTAGCAGAACTACGAAGGGGTGATAGACGGGATGACGGGGAGGGTGATAGACGAGGCGATGAAGAGGATGGTAGACGGGACGACTCTCTTTTACAGCCAGATTCTACATTTTGGGAGGTGGCGGAGGCGGACCTGAAATGGAGGTGGAGGTGCCCGAGGCAGAGGGACGACCGACATGGTAGTCGAGGCAGAGGGCCCGGTGAAGGGGTGACAGAGGAGGAAGGCCGACAGAGGGGGCAAAGGGAGTGCCTCGATGACTGAGGAGGGGTTAGCTGAGGAGGAGAGGACGGTGATCGTGACAAAGGGTAAGAGGTCTACGATTGACGTGATGAGCAGGAGCAAGTGGTCGGCAAGAAGACGAGATTGCTATCACAGTACGTCGTATCTCCCTTCACGGCTGAGACGAAGAGGAGGACGTTCTTCGACGGGATGTACCCCAATCTCTTTTGAGAGGTAGACGCAACCAAATGGAAAGCGTTCGAGATAGAGTGGAGAAGAATTAGGCTCGAGTAAGTATTTTACAATTGCAGTTAAGTACGCTACGCTAATTAATCTGTATTTCTTTTAACATTTTTTCTGTATATTTCAGAGATAGTCGAAACGTAGAGGGGACGATCTCAGAGGCCTAGAAATGGTTTCATGACATCACCATTTCGAGGATTTGGCTCGCCGATGATGTAAGCGAAAGTCATATTGTTATTTATTATATATACATAATTTTTTTAATGAAATGAAATAAGTTCCTCCATTTTTTTATTGGTGTTTCTTGATGTAGCACATCGACTTAACCATGAAATTATTGCTTGATCGAGCTCGAAGATATCCAAGATCATTCGACATTCCCGACCGACTCATATTGAGCACGGAGTTCGTACGTGTCCTTACCATTGAGCATCAGTCGATTCAACATATGGGTCATGAGTACGTGCTACTAGAATATATGGTCCAGTGGGTCGTAGGGATGTGGTCTAGTGGCAGGGGAAAGCCATCGGAGGCTTGTACGCATATATACATTCCAGTGATCGTGAATCATCACTACATTGTCGCGGAGATTGTTTTTACTGACTCCACTATATATGTGTATGACTCTGATCATTCACGTCTAACACAAGGCCAGCTCTAGCTTAACTTCGAGCCGCTTTCAGTGATCGTTCCCTTAATGGTTGCCCGAAACGATTTGATTGTGAATGACATGTTAGCCATCGTGCGGGACACGACTATGGCGAGACAGTCGAGATCTAAGTATTTATATTTTTTTAACTTGAAAACTTAGTTTTTAGCTACACGGTACCGAACTAACATGTTATTATTCAATTCCAGAGGCGATTGCAGCATGTTTGCAATAAAATACATTGCATTTTTTAATATAGGACATAAGGTTGATGAAATCAACCAATAATAGATACAAATTTGGAAGAACAACTTAGCGTGCGATTTGTACGAATTCGAGTGCGATCCATAAACATTATACATTTAATTGTTGATTCATTTATCAAATAATTGTAAATATTTATGTATGAAATAATTGTAAATATTGTATATTGTTTATTCATTGGTTTAACCATAAATTTTCAATCGGCAGAAAACATACGTAAATACTTACATATTCGAAGTAATTGACAGAAAACAATGGAATATTTAACGACAATAATTATGCAACATACAAAGTACAATTAATAATACACATATTACACATCTATTGAATTATTATGTAGAGGAATCTGGTTTGTACAAAATCGACGAGTATGCCATGTTGCGCAGCACTTACCGCACTTACGAGGTTGGGAAAATTATCTAGTGGATGATATTCTAGATGTACGTCTCCGTCCAGGAGCACGTGGTCCAACTTCGGGTGGCAACAAATTATTAAATGAGAGAATATGGTCGGGAACTTTCCACTTGGCTTCATTCGCAGAGGAAATATTGTTTTGGCATACGCTGCTCTCCAATAATCAGCCATGTAATAATTACTACATAAGGTGTGTAGTGGAAATCCTTTATGCATAGCCACACCACTGCATGCGTATACAGAAAACTCTCCAACCAAAACTTTTCTACACATGCATGTGTTATCATTCAAGTCCACGATGTATCTATTTTACTTCCACATCCCACAGAGAAGCGAAACTGATCCAGTGGTTCCACCCATACCTTTCTCGCCTCCTCTAGAGTCTTGAAGAGTTTATCTTCCTAAGCAGGAGTCAGCACACTTGTGCAATTATGTGATTCCTCACGTCAGTCAAGAAACCATTATTGCGGCTTGTTACGAATTTACTCAATCATTGTTAGAATTGGTAACTCTCGATCCTTCTTGAATAACGCATTGAGCGACTCAACATTGTTCGACGTCATCATCTTGTATCGACGTCCTGAAAAATGTGATCGTGCCCAATATTCGATCCCCATCTCTGTTAGATAAATCCATGCAGCATGTGATTTACTTTCTATTTCGACCATGAACTTTTTCAAACTCTTCAAAATTGTAAGCATCTGCATCTCTCCTAAATAATACAACGATGCGACTGCCCTGATACTTCGTCTTGAGGTTGCATTGTATATGGTACATACAATAACTGTGATGTGTTTCGGGAAAGACTTCGGCAATACCATTTATTATTGACTGCCCCCATCAGTTACGATTGCAAGGTTCTCGACATCTCCAATTACTCCCTCAACTTCGTGAAGAACCAACGCATCGCTAGATCATTTTCTCCATCGACTATGCCGAACGTAAGAGGGTAAATTTGGATGGATGTTGTGATCTTGACGCGTAGTAATAATCAACTTACCTTCTTATCTAGCCTTAAGGGTTGTACCGTCGGCTAAGATTACGGGTCGCATCGCGTTTCGAAATCCTGGAATGCACTTTCCAAGGGCCACGAAGAAATACTTGAAGCGATTACCGTCTTCCGTATCAATATAAAATGCCGATCCAGGATTAGTTTTCCCCATGCTGTTGCAATATCTGGCCAATTTAGTGTAACTTTCCTCGACCGAACCCATTAAATCCTCAAATGCGCATTCTTTGGCCTTCTAAGCCTACTGATAGATCTGACCACCCTGTACTTTTGACAGATGTCGTTGATGATGTCCAAATATCTGTAGATCGTTCATGGGTCCTGAAAATTGTGAATTATTTGTCGACCAATAAACCATGCTCAGGCCTGCCTGTGATCATTTCGACGAATACTCACTTCGCAAGTATGTTCCCGTGCATCGCAAACGCCAATGAAAACTGTCGTCAATGCAAATAATTGTGTACGTCGACTTATTCGATTTTTTCGCTTTAAACTGGAAATTGTGTTTCAAAACAATTTGGTGCACAGCTTCCTGTAAATCTTTCTTTGTTTCGAATAGTTGCTCGACATATAAATTTTCGTCATCAGGAACTACACGGGAACTATTAGAGGTCCGTGCACTCGTCCCAGCTTGTGAGCCCGATCTATTTCTCCGACGAGATAAAGCAATTAAATCCTCATTTGTAAATTCATTTTCATTCTCATTGTCTTGCATTATCGAGGGAATTCTGTACGTATCGGTGAAATCATGATGAGGAACAATCGTACCGGGAATAACCACATCATCCTCACGAGCTATCTCCAATGTATTCCAATAATCATTCACATTACGATCCCCTTCATCAAGATCTTCGTGTTCACTATCGGGAACACTCTTCTTCGCTAAAGTTATGCAAATGGGAGTAGTCGTGAGAACTTGGTTCAATTCAATTAAAACCTTGATTTCATTTTCAGAAGTAACCTTTACATGTAGAATTAGAATGAATGTATGATCGTTGTTGAATAGAAATCTCAATTCCGTGTCGAAGTAAGAGAGATTGACGTTGAGCTTGTTCTGTATCTCACGGTACATTTCTGCATGTGACGTACTTGATGTCATCATAATTGCAATTGTGCCATGTATTTCACCTGTCCATTTCTAGACCCATCGACCATTTTCATTCACTTCAAATTCACCAAAGTAAAGAATCGAGACTGTAGCCGATTCCATATCTGCACTAGGG
Organism: Fraxinus pennsylvanica; assembly: GCA_912172775.2. NCBI lineage: Eukaryota > Viridiplantae > Streptophyta > Magnoliopsida > Lamiales > Oleaceae > Fraxinus > Fraxinus pennsylvanica. The sequence goes on from OU503044.1 coordinate 31,753,355, forward strand.
AACATAATTTGTTAAAAAAAATTACAATTATGGGGAAAATGCATGACTGGTCGTCCGGACGGACAAAAATTAAGGAGAAAAAGCCGTCTGGGTTGCTTTGGCCCGCAGATGGTCCATCTGGACCCGGGCGTCCAAGCCGTTTGGATCTGGATGACCATCTGCATGCATGTTTCCTAGCCGATCCATCTGCATGACATTTTTTGGATGATCGTAAATTTGTCTGAAAATATACATGCAAATGAATTTTTTTTTCTCATTTTTGTTAAACAAGATTACATATCCATTTAAGATCGTAAAATTTTCATATACTTATGTCGAAATATAATTTAAAAATTAAAATAATATACTAATTTAATCGAAGCGAATTTAAAAATATGTAAATATACTTACCGATTCCACTGATGGCTGTGAATAATATTTCATTGTTGAGTGTTTGATAAATTTATCTATTTTCAAGTTTGAAGAAAATGAAAAATGAAACAGTTTTTATGTGTGTTGGAGTAAACAGATAAAGAAATTGACTTGATTTTGAAATTTTAATTATGAATGTTTGGAATTCTTTATAACTTAAAAATGTTATTATTATCTTTTGAACAATACCGTATTTTTGTTATTGTATAACATATAATTTTATCTTTTACGCATATTTAGATCATTGTGATGAATATTAAATTTTTTTGGTCTAAAGTGAAAAATGACGATTTCGACTTGCCCACTTTGAAAAGTTTTTGGTCAAAGTGAAAAATGAAAATTTCGACTTGCCCACTTTGAAAACTACCCCAGGAATGAAAGTAGCTAAAGAAAACAAACATTATCAAGGATGGCTAGCAATTTTCCCTCAATCAGTGTGAAAGTGAGAAGAGTGATAGAGAGAGAATGAGCATGGCAACGAAGACGGTGTGTGTAACGGGAGCATCGGGATACATAGCTTCATGGATCGTCAAGTTCTTGCTTCAGCGTGGTTATACTGTTAAAGCCTCTATTCGTGACCTCAGTTAGTTCTCTCTCTCTTCTTTGATTCAACTTTGTTGAACGATCATTTTACGATATGGGTTATCATCTTTCATTGGAATTTTTTCTTGGGAGTTTTTGATAAAGAGATTAGAGATGTCAGTCCTCTCTCTCCAATTTTAATTCTTGACCTAGTTGTGTTGTACGATCATTTCACGATTTGTTATCCTCTTTGTTTGTAATTGTTTTTTATGTGTTTGATTTGACTCCCTGTGTTGAAAATATTGTTCAATATGGCATGCGGTCGCATAGCCAAGTACCGGGGACTAAAGGCCCCGTGACTGCATTAACTATGTGGTAAAACTGACCGTATAGAGAAAAAATATAGCCGTTTTATGGCCGTTTCTATTTGAATTTTGGTGACTTTTCATCTGATTTTGGCACCATTTCATGGTAGACTATTGAGGCTTGTATATAGGTGATCAATGTTCAAAGGCAAAATGACGAATATCATTCTTGAAAACATTTTTATTCCACACATCATTCAAATAAAAATTCCTTCATATATATATTCAAAAAATTCCATTTTGTGTTCTTCTAGTTCTGGAGGATTTTCACTAGTGTTGAATCCTTTACAAGGCTTTATTAATCCTGCAAACCATTTGTCATAATCCATTTAAGCATCATTTTCAATTCGAAAAGGGGCAAATATAGTTTGAGGACAAATGTTTCGTGTTCGGCCTTCTTTTTCAACTTCTTATTGATCTTCTTTTCGTTTTTCTCCCATTTTTTGGTTTTTTGTTATTTGTTTTCATCTCCATGACCATACGTCTTTGTGCACCTTTTATTTTCCAACACCCCGTCTTTCACGATACGGGTTTGATTTTTATAATATTGAGTTTTATGTTTAACTTTTGGGGGAATCAAAAGCATTCTCACTTTAGCAAATCACGACTTTTCATTTTTGCAGTTAAAATTTACCCATTAACCGAATCAAAACCTTTTTTGGGTGCTCATATTGAAAATTGAAAAAGATTAGCTTCTTATAAAAAAAAAATTATTTCCAAATTTCTTATTAGCTCTGGTCTAAAATGTTAACCGACTTCTGTAATTTTGCATGGAATTTTAAATTTCATATAGTTAAAAAATTATGTTCCTGAATTATTGTATGCAAAATATGAACTATGTTTTGTTAATGATTTGAACTGGTTCTTGGTTACTTTCTATTTAAGTTTGGTTCCAAATGAAATATTTTTATCTTCCTATGTTATATTTTTGTTGAGGACTCTACAGGATAATTTCTGAAAAAATTATGTTCAGATCCCTTGGATGAACAGGTTGTAACAAAATTCAGAGCTTTAAATACAAAATGTGAATAATAATATAGAAGAAAGAATGGACCCAAGGAACTCGTATATGTAAAGACTCCAGTAAATATAGTGCTTATTGAAGTGGAAAGTCTATCTATTCAACCAAAAATTGAGGCACAAAACATAAACTATAGGCACTGTTGCCTGTAAAGGAATAATAAGATTAGATACTCTACACTTTTCCGCCTTGTATTTCCGTCAAAATATTAATTCATTTGTTGAATATATATTCATGGAGTATGTGATTTGCCTGCAGATGATCCAAAGAAGACTGAGCACTTACTTGCACTTGATGGAGCCAAGGAGAGACTTCACTTGTTGAAAGCAAACCTACTAGAACAGGGATCCTTTGATGCTGTGGTTGATGGCTGTGAAGGCGTTTTTCATACTGCATCACCTTTCTTCCATGCTGTCACAGATCCACAGGTATCTACCTCATTCCTTCTTTTTTCTTTTGGTTTTGGATTTCTTTATGCCGGACTTCATTTTATTGAGAAGGAGATTGAAATGAAAAGTTGAAAACAACAATAAGCTCCTTTCAGTTTTCCCCCAATATAATCATGCCATGGTCATTATCACAAAAAAATGGGGAAGGGGTGGGTTAATTCCAAATAACATAATGTCAAGTTTTTAAGTTACAATATGTATTAAAAAATCTTCGACACTTGCGTATTTCCATAGCTACGTAAGTAATTTTATTAGTTTGAACTAAATTTTTAGGTAAAGAAAATGATACCATCCAAATCTGGTCATGGAATTGTAGAAGGGTTCAACACGATGTTTGGCTGTAGCTGAGCCTATAATTGCTAAATGTGATGCTGGATGACATCTCGGTTCTTTGTCAATCAAATCGACTTAGTATTTATATTCATGTTTGAGAAACATTAATTACTTTTTTTCACTTTCTTCTTCAGGCAGAATTAATTGATCCTGCCCTCAAAGGGACACTCAATGTTCTCGAATCATGTGCAAAAACACCATCTGTTAAAAGAGTTGTTTTGACATCTTCTATGGCTGCTGTTGGTTACAATGGCAAGCCTCGAACACCTGAAGTGATAGTCGATGAAACTTGGTGGTCTATTCCGGAGGTCTGCAAAGAAATGAAGGTTTGTACTATTCTTCAGCATTCGCTTTGAGATATGTACATCTGCAAATGCAGGCAGACTTTTAAATAGATTTTGTGGGGTTTTTTTTTTTTTTTTTGGCCATTGACTATCTAATTTTATAGTTTTGGTTTTTATTCCCTGTGAACCAAGTTATTTAATTCGTGGAGGATACAAATTTCTTACTCTTAAGTAATGATGAGGCTTTGACTTACAAAATATATTTTAAATATTGGAACTGAGAAATCAACAATTTACTATTTGCAACAAGTGGTAACAGTAATAACATATAAATGTGATGAATAGTAAATTCATATACCAAAATTTGGGGACCGTTCTTGAACCAGCGAACTCGTGAGAAATATCAGACAGGTATTCATGTTTTGTTGCCATAGAAAAGCTTGTAACATGTTTGAAAATAGCCTGGTTGGAGTCTTTGGGCAGTAGACACTAGAATGCTAAAATCTGAATATGAGGAGATTGATTCTCAATTTCTGTTTTGCTTGGTTATCTGTACTTAATGTTCCGTATTCTTTTCTTCCGATTTTCGTGTTGTTTCTACTAGCAATGGTATGTGCTTTCAAAGACATTGGCCGAGGATGCTGCCTGGAAATTTATGAAAGAGAAAGGTCTCGACATGGTCACCATAAACCCAGCTATGGTTATTGGTCCACTGTTGCAGCCCACACTTAACACAAGTGCTGCAGCAGTTTTAAACTTGATAAAGAGTAAGTTCTATTTGCTGAACAGTTAGATGTTAGACCCTTTGTTCTTTGAATAAAGCTTCTTGTACATTAATTGGTTGACATGGAGTTTGACACTCCATATATTTTCAAATACAAATGGGCGGGAAAGTGTATTTTATTTTAATATCGTCCACTCATGCCACAACACGTGGCACCAATGTCAAACTTGATGTCAAATGAAATGTACATGTAGCATGATTGTTGTTCTTTTTGCACAAGCATTGCTTTATTTTTCCTCAAATGATTACTACGATACTGCTAATGTTAGTTGTCAACAATATTAATATTCATGGAATCAGGTCATTTGTTTCTTTTGATTCAGATCAGTGAGAAACTTTGATCAGTGGCTTATATTTACTCATCCCATTCTCTAGAACCCTACTTCTATATTGGCATATTGCCGAGTGATGCGTAACGGGAAATTTCAATCTGCACAATCACTTCAGCTATGCAAATCAAATTAATAAAAGCTTGTTTGGGAAGTATTTGCTTAAATTTATAACAGATAGGAATGAGTGGTAGATAAGTTGATAGTACTTGTGGGTCCAAAAATGTGTGGATAAAAAGTGGATTGAGTATTTATAAACGGTTTATAAGCATGAGCAAAACATAGGCTAAATTTCACTCTAATCTTTTTCTATTGAGAAGCATATATGGTAAAACTTGAAAATTGATGGCATGAAATTCTTACAGTGTAAAATTTTTTTCCTTTTTAGTATTGATATTGGAACTTTTCTTGTCATTTTTACCTTTTCTTCTTGGAATACCTAATAACTCGTGCATGGGTAACTTTTTATGCAGGTCCCGAACCTTACCCAAATGCTACATTTGGATGGGTTAATGTCAAAGATGTCGCTGATGCTCATATTTTGGCATTTGAGAATCCTTCAGCTAATGGAAGATATTGTTTGGTCGAGAGCGTTGCACATTTTTCAGAAATTGTGCAAATACTACGTGAGCTTTACCCTACTCTTCCTCTTCCAGAAAAGTAAGTTATTTTATGATTCAATATCCAATACATGGTTATATTAACAATGAGTTACCATCTTGTGAAGAATTTAATGTGAATGATGCTGTGTACGTGGTAGTGTGATTCAGCTCGCCAATATAAGAACTCGGTTGCTTAAAGAAAGAAAGAAAGAAGAAAATCCTATTTGGTTGACCGTGTGAATAATTGATTTATAATTTAGTGTTTGGTTTAATCTTGAATTAATTTTCCAAGCCAAGGAGGAGTTTCATGTAAGTTTAATCAGTTGCACTACAACCAGATGGGATCCCCAAGAATCAGGAGTTGTCTTTATAAATAAATATAGAAATAGTTTCTTGAACCATTATTATCTTAAATCTAGGAATCATTCAATTAAAAAATGTAGTATCAGAAATTTGGCGCTCATGTTTCCCAGTAAACAAGATGGCGGCGGATATTCCATGAACTTCGAAAGTTCACCATAACTAATTCTTTTTTTACTTACTAGGCAAAAATCTGTATATCAATTTTTAAACAATCGTTAAAAATTAGAATATAATAGGATTCCATGAACTTGGAAAGTTCACCATAACTAATTCTTTTTTTTTTACTTACTAGGCAAAAATCTGTATAGCAATTTTTAAATAATCGTTAAAATTAGAATGTAATAGGAGCCAAATTCTTGATGTTAGTATTTTTGTTAACTTCCCACTTTGCAAAACTTATGCTTCTTGTACGAAGATGGATGTCTGAATTATTAAAGTAGCAGCATGCCACTTGAGTCTTGTAATCAGAATCATCAAAACTTATATTGGGATCTAAATTTTTTTATACAAAATGCCAATAGAGCTAAGGTATCCCAGCTCAAACCTTGCTTGTTCAACTAGCTCATTTTCTGGCTGATCTTGAAGTATTTGAGTTCAAATAAGAAATCTGTACAAAATTTGAGTTGATCGGGAGCCTAAGGTGCAAGCCAAACTAGGCTTGATCCACTGAAATTTCGGGTTGTCAAATAATGGAGTTTTTTCTAATAGTATAACTGAAATATCCTCTGCAGGTGTGCCGACGACAAACCATTTGTGCCAAAATACCAGGTCTCAAAAGAGAAGACAAAAAGCTTGGGCATTGAATTCACCCCTGTTAAAGAAAGCATCAAGGAAACTGTCGAAAGCTTGAAGGAGAAGAACTTTTTCGGAGCCTTGTCCGCTAAGTGAGTGTCCTGTGTTCTCAAGAACTCGGTCTTTGGATTGTATGATCAACTTTTAAGTATAATACAGAGATATTTGTGTCCATCTTTAATTCATCATGAGAAATTGGAATCTTATGCTAGTGCTTTTACATTCTGGAAAAACCACAATGGAAAGACTTTTTATGTCTGAATAATATTACTTCCCCTCGTAAATTGCACGTTCCCTTTATTTTGGTTTGTATATATTAGCAAAAAAGATGGAAATTATCCCCATCCATCCCAAAGATGTTCGATTAGATTTTTTTCGGCTTCGACACATCTAATCAGGTCTAAAGAGGCTTGTGTTCATGAATGACATGATGTTGATGTAACATGTTAAAACGACGTGTAGATCAGAACTAGAATGGCTCATAGTAGTTGCCAAATATGTGGTTGCTTTTGATTTTTCTCTAGAACTAGAAATGTATCGAATGGAGTGGCAGTTAGTTCATTGTGAAATCATTTTTGCATCGACACCAATTATCAACGCTGGTCAGACGCTTTCGATTTTAACTTCTCGAGAAATATCGTCGTGATGCAAGTCATTGATAAATTATAGGCACGTTTGGAATGCATCGATAATTTGGCAAGGTATGCATTATTACTAAGTCAAAATTTTGAGTTTTACGGTCATGTTTGATGTGTATTATTGAACAACATAATATTTGAATATATTTCACTAAAAATATTCTTTTGTCCACAGTGGAGAGTTTTATATTATCTACTTGGAGAAAATCTAACAAACTGTTCTCACATTTGAATAACATGTGAACCATACCGACTCATGATTGCACTTCGTGGGAAGTCTTATATTTCACTCCCTATTCTTTATCTTGCTTTAATGATTGCACTTCGTTCCATCAACTTGTGAAAATGAGAGAACAATGAGCATGCCTCCTTAAACGTGAAAGGATCAAATAATTAACTTCCCTATTTTTTATCAATAAAAAGATAACTTGCTATAAAACTTATGAGTAAACTTTTAAGTTTGTGAACCATACCGACTCATTCTAATCCACTTCCTCCTACGACTAGTACTAGCCTAAGAAAAAAAGTTAGTGACCCATATTTGTAGAGTGATGCTATGTCAAAAAGAGCGAAGAGTATATTAAACTATTGTGACTTGTTATAGATTCTAAGGATTTTATCATTGAAATTAAAATTAGTAACAGACCAGGGTGGTAAAGAAATTTATACAACTGATTTTCTAGATTGATCGAAAACAACTTTAGTCTGTTAAAGGCCAAGAAAAATTCGAGGCAGAGGAATTGAGGACGCTAATCTTTTTCAAAATTGTTGCCCCACAAGGATGATCTACTACCCAACAATTTTCTTGCCAAGATAGACATTTAATACTTGGCAAAACCCTATTGGAGAACAACCCTTTTTGGATAAGAAAATGGATTACATTTGTATGAAGAAAATCCACTGTTTTCTGATGCACGAACACTTTTAACTCACAACCAATCTGCCCATTTCCTTATGCACATTGTGAATTCAAGAAAGGCTAAAACCTCTACATAAAGTGACTTACCAGCAATGGCTTCCATGACTATGACAGCCTCATTCTTGGGTGGCTCTCCCATTTCCAAACAACCTCCCACCGCCACACGCCGCAGAGGGGTTGTCATGGTTAAGGCCTCTAAGGAGGAAAAGGTGGTGATGGGCACCAAGGAAGAGGGCAACAGCACTAGAAGGGACTTGATGTTTGCGGCCGCAGCCGCAGCCGCGTTTTCAGTTGCAAAAGTTGCCATGGCTGATGAGCCTAAACGGGGGAGTGCAGAAGCTAAAAAGAAGTATGCACCTATTTGTGTTACTATGCCTACTGCCCGCATTTGTCGCAATTGAGATTTGATATTGCCTTTGGATGCCATAGTCTTATCCATTAATCTTGGAAGAGTATCGTAAAAACCTTATTCTCATCTAATTTATCTCATATTGCGTTGTCTATAAGACATATAGCTTGTGTTTGATCAACTATTTTCAACTGCAAAACATAGAATTTCAGATTTGTTACAAGTTTTAGGGTAGATCCTGCATTAAACGAATGATAAGAAAATAGTGTTCGATGTGCTTATAAACTTATGAAGCAATCAATTCACGAAATGATATACGTAAAACTTAGAAGTAATCGTTACAATCCATTCCCGTGTAAATGACTATTTTACAAAGTCTGTGACTCTTCATAACCAAAGCCATTTATAATTTGTTTTAGAAACTTCAATACAAGTTATCTAGCTAATGCATTCTATTGTGGTTTAAGCATCTACTCGTAATATTCTTCATTTAAATTTATTTTTCGAGGTACATTAAATTTAAATTGATTTTTTTAAAAATCAAAATCCTCGCGTGTACACAATTTTTATGGAGGTGAAGCTTAAATTCAAGATCTCTATTTGCTCTAACATTTACGTTGAACTGAAGCATTGTTTATACATTCCTTTTAGTCTCGACTCTAGAGATAATTTTTGTTCCACTATCTTTTGTCAAGTACCGTCTAAAGTTCCAATCGGGAACGTGAAATGATTTTTCATCATCTCATCTGAGAGGTTCATTACTTCAACTAATACCGAAGTTCGTCGAATAGAAATCTTAATTTTTGAAAACGTTATAAAACCTACAAGTAACACCGGTTTTTAATTTAAATTTAGCCTTCCACATTACGTGCAATGAGATGGAGTGTCTTAAAATGGTCTTTCTCGAGAGAAGGAAGTATTACTTGTCTAATGAGAATCTATGTATTGTAATTGATTGAGATACAATATGAGACAATAGAGAACATTAAGGACGCCTTCGATAGGTTGAACTAATTGAGTTCAACCGTACTAATTAATAATCCCACAACATTTATTAATTTTAGCCCCTGATTGAGCTACATTTTCATTTTCAACCACATTTTTCAATAAAATAATATTTTCCATCACATAAATAATTTTTCATTCATTTTCAACCACATATTCACCATCACATTATGAAAAAAATACATTCTTTCCATTTTAATGTGGATAAAAAACACTCTTAAATTCAATCCGCATTGCCAACTATTTGTGAAAATGGTGCACTTGTCATCTTTGACATGAAGTCAACGAAAGATTAAGCCCGTGTTTAGCTCGTATTGTAAATTTGTTACAAGTTTTAGGGTAGATCCTGATTAAACGAATGATAAGAAAATAGTGTTCGATGTGCTTATAAACTTATGAAGCAATCAATTCACGAAATGATATATGTAAAACTTGGAAGTAATCGTTACAATCTATTCCCGTGTAAATGACTATCTATTTTACCAAGTGTGTGACTCTTCATAACCAAAGCCATTTATAATTTGTGTTAGAAACTTCAATACAAGTTATCTAGCTAGTGCATTCTATTGTGGTTTAAGCATGTACTCGTAATATTCATCCATTTAAATTTATTTTTCGAGGTACTTTAAATGTAAATTGATTTAATTTTTTAAATCAAAATACTCACGCGTACACAATTTTTATGGAGGTGAAGCTTAAATTCAAGATCTCTATTTGCTCTAACATTCCTTTTAGTCTCGACTCTAGAGATAATTTTTGTTCATCTTTTGTCGAGTACCGCCTAAAGTTCCAATCGGGAACGTGAAATGATTTTTCATCATCTCATCTGAGAGGTTCATTACTTCAACTAATACCGGAGTTCGTCCAATAGAAATCTTAATTTTTGAAAACGTTATAAAACCTTCAAGTAACACCGGTTTTTAATTTAAATTTAGCCTCCACATTACGTGCAATGAGATGGAGTGTCTTAAAATGGTTTTTCTCGAGAGAAGCAAGTATTACTTGTCTAATGAGAATCTATGTATTGTAATTGATTGAGATACAATATGAGTGAATAGAGAACATTAAGGACGCCTTCGATAGGTTGAACTAATTGAGTTCAACCGTACTAATTAATAATCACACAACATTTTTATTAATTTTAGCCCTTGGTTGAGCTACATTCTCATTTTCAACCACATTCTTCAATAAAATAATATTTTCCATCACATAAATAATTTTTCCTTCATTTTCAACCACATATTCACCATCACATTACAAAAAAAATACATTCTTTCCATTTTAATGTGGATAAAAAACACTCTTAAATTCAATCCGCATTGCCAACTATTTGTGAAAATGGTGCAGTCGTCATCTTTGACATGAAGTCAACGAAAGATTAAGCCCGTGTTTAGCTCGTATTGTAAATTGTTTATAAATATTCAAGTAATAAACTTTTACCCACACGTTTGTAGGATCCACAAATACTTTTTTTTTTTTTTGATAACCTTGGATGTTCGAGCCAACTTGCGCGCACCTCGACTAATTTCACGGGGCCCTGAAGTTTACGGCCGGGTACTCACCTCAATGGTCCTGAGGGGACTCGAATTGGTGACCATTAGGGAGCAAACTCAAGATCTGACCAATTGAACAACCCCTCAGGGTTTTGTAGGATCCACAAATACTACTCTCTTATTTACAACTCGTTTCTATCTATTTATAATTTAAAAAATTTATAAATACTTCTCAAATATCTCTTAGGTTAACTTGGGATTGCTGAGGTCAAACAACTTGTACTTTTAATGAGTGGATTTGACATAGAAAGAGAACGAAATAGTTGAAAGGTAACTTGTCTCGCATAAAATTTAAGAAATAAAAATAAGTGTCATGAAATCGAAAATAAGCTGTGAATTTTGAAATCTCTATTAATTTTATTTGTACACTCATTTATCTCGTATTTCCTTATGGATAGAGCCAAGAAATCCCAAAGTACTTTCCTCGTCAAAATCTAAAATCCAAACAGAGCCTAAATATCTGACCAGGAAGCCTAATGTCAAGAATAGAGAAAAAAATACAAATGACAAACCTTCTAAGCTGATCAAGTAATCTTTACATTTCAACAAATCATCCAATAATTCTCTCAATTGCAGATGTTAGGAATAGAGAACAAAGCCAAAAACATCTTGGATGCTCAGTTTCAGCAAAAAAGTGACAAACATCGAGAAAATTGAAGATAAAAACCAAGTTTAAGAACAAGCAAAACACTCACTAGCTTTATACTGATATCAAATCCTCCGCTTGTTCCAGCAGTTACCGACCAGTAACAGCAAAGAAAACTCGTACTTGATTAGTACTTTTAATGGTTCTTTGTTCACTTCCCATTTTGCTGGGAGGCAACATAGTTGCGGATTACTTCCATAGCTAATTGATGGGCGCTCTTATCTTCGAGTCTTGCAAGAACATCCATGGCTTCATACGTCTCCTTGTCAACAAAGAGCTTCAAGTTATAATGTGATGCTGCCAGCGGCATTCCTTTCCATTTATCCACCATTTCATGAAGTTTCTCAGTACCCTGACAGAACAACCACGAGTTAGTAGCCGTGGCAGAAAACGCAGAATTTCAGCAACACTTCAAAGAAGAATCTCAATGACTAGATACTTTTAGGCATAAAATCAACCAATGTTTAAAATGTAAAATTTTGTCGATATATTTGTAATATGGCTTACCATGCGAATTGTGAAGTCGCCAAATGATTCTTTAGACAGGCGATTGCGTTTCCAGTAATAAAATAAAGGTTCCAGAACTTTCTCAAGATCATGTAGCTTAACCTTATCCTTGAATTGCTTTGCTAATGAAGTTTGGTTGGGGTTTCCACCGAGCCAAATCTATTTCAACAATACAAAAGTCACTAAAAATCATGACCGCATATTCACACTTTCACGAACGAAATGTCCAACAAATAGGTACTTCAACTACCTGATAACTGTTTGGACCATCACCAACTAAGCCAAGTTCAGCCATGTACGGTCTAGCACAGCCATTAGGGCAACCGGTTATTCTTATTACTACGGATTCATTATACTTCAGACCAACCTGACATAAAAATAGAAAGCCTACATCAGAGAGCCTCATAACATCTCCTTACTGCTGTAGTTCCATCACCTTTTCTATGCACGTCCATAAATCTTAGAAAACAGTATGCAGGAAACCATACCTTCTCAAATAATGCTCGAACTCGCTTAAGGATTTCAGGTATTCCACGCTCAGCTTCTGTAATTGCCAGAGGGCAAAGTGGGAAAGCTGGGCAAGCCATTGCCGTCAAGTTGAGAGGATCGACATATCTAGGTTGCTGGTCATGTAAATAATTGATTACCATGTGCAAACTTAGCCTTAAAATAATTCGAAGATTATTTTTACAAAGACAACTAATTCAAACTTCAACTATTAATAGAAGTAAATGGTAATATAGAAGCCTGTGAGAAGATTCCTGGGAAGTCTTATCAAAACAATGTCCATTAGCAGCCACATGAACATCCTGTGGAGCTGAGCATAAATGCAAAGACAACTGTTTGTAAAAGCAAAAATCATCAACTCACTCCATATTTCTTTCACTTCTAATCTTTGGTAACCGAGCATACACAGAAGAAGTATTTCTTGTAGATTATTAATATCACATTATTTCGCTAACTTGGCATAAACTTCACCAACAAACTCGCCTCAGAATCTATATGCCAAAAAGGTTCCAAAATGTCTCTTTGATAAAATTATCAAATTCGCCACATATTTTAGCTATTGCCCTCATCAATCTTATTATCAAATAACTCTTCCACTAATGATTTCACTTCTTCCTTGTAAGATCTTCCCAGGGAAATTTTTGATATAGATTTTAATTTATTTCTTCTATCAGTTTTTAATTTATCAAAAAAAAAAAGTTACAACTAGGGGATACCTGACATAATGTCAGTTGGGACTTGGGACAAACTACCTCCTCATGAAACATACTTCTAAGCCACATTATTAAGCCATTCCTATATAGCCTAATATAATTCTTAAATTATGACATCTTACCAGCAGACCACCTTGAGCAAGAGCTATAGTGATGGGGCGCTTCCATGCTTGGCGGATATCACACAAGATAATATTCTGATTTGGTGTAATTCGCACATTCAAATTATATTTCTCAATAATTTCCCTTAGCGTTGCTTTCATTGCTCCCTTAACTCGGCCATTATCAACATGGAGGCCACAGAATAAACCACCGTCTCCCTGCCAGAAGTCAGGAACAAAAAATTGCAAAGTCAAAGATCAGTGTAAAACATTGTGTTGAAACCAACAGATCAAAAGGTAACAACCTATGAAAAGCCAAAAATTAACTGCATATCCAAAACAATAGAATTAAACAACACAAGGGTTCATCAACTTAAAAGTTAAGGTTGTAAACTCCGTAAAACACAACACAGGTTTTATTTGTTCTGGTATTCGCTAAAATATATTGCAAGTTTTCTCTATGTTTTGCATTAAATCCTCGAAATTCAATCGAATTAACAAGTTTTTGACTGCATTAATCATCTTCCACACATTTCCTGTTGCATCAAATTCAATCTATCAAAATTTAACTGCACATCCGAAATAATAGAACTAACCTGGTCGTGCCATCCCAAGTAGCTCTTAAAGTCCCACTCAGGTAACTCCTGACAAGGTTCAAACTTCTTTCCATAGTATTGTTCAACAACAGTTCTGAACTTCTCAATCCCCCAGGAATTAATTAAGTATTTCATTCTGCTGTACTTGCGATCATCTCTTCTCCCGTTTTCTCTTTGTGTAACAACAATAGCCTTCACTGCATACAATATATCATCTTTCGGGACATAGCCCAATGGCTCTGCCAGACGAGGGAAGGTGCTTTCCAACCTGTGTGTCCTTCCCATACCGCCACCAACCTGCAGTAGTTAAAAAGATAACAATACATTATTGATTAAGAAACAACAGAAGAAAATGAAATAGTCGATAGAAAAGTAGACAGCCATATTACATATATGTTAAAACCCAGAGGCTCCCCATCAGCATTCGACACAACAACCACTCCAATATCATTCGTGAAAATATCCACTGAGTTGTCTGTGGGCACAGTAACTGCAATTTTGAACTTTCTTGGCAAGAACTGAGTTCCATATATGGGCTCAGGTGAATCAGGAAAATTTGTACCATGAGAATTATCATTACGGGTCTTCACTACTTCAGGAGATTCTGCAGACATAATTTTTTCTCCATCTACCCACATATCATAATAGAAACCAGACTGAGGAGTTAACAGTGCAGCAATGTCTTCAGCGGTTTTCTGGGCAAACAAATAATCTTTTCGTGCAAACGGGGCAGCTGGAGCAAGAACATTTCTGTTGAGATCACCACATGCACCAAGAGTTGAGCCCATACTTTTGATGATAGAACTCATCACTGTCTTAAGGTCTTTCTTCAAAACACCATGGAGTTGAAATGTTTGCCTTGTTGTCAAACGAAGAGTTCCAATCCCGAACTGATCAGCTAAATCATCCATAACCAAATAGAGTTGATTTGAAACCTTTCCACAGGGATTCTTCGTGCGCAGCATAAATGAGTAAGACTTCGCACCACGCTCATCTCTGTTGTACTGTTGATAGCTTCCATGGAACTTTATTAATTGTGTAGCAGCTTCATTAATATTAGAAGCCTCTGTTAATAATTCCTCATTAAGAGGATATCTTATATAGTTACTATGCTCTTTGAAGATTTCAACCTTACTGCGTTTAGGCTCCACAGGAGTATCAGGTTTCACTGGCTGCAAATAAATCGTGCAAATTATTAGAAATAGAATGTGCCTATTGCATATAAATATATAATCATACTGAATTGACATGCAGACATGATTATCCCACAAGATGAAAAAGAAAAGAAAGCCCGAGCGTACTTCTGACTTTTATTTAGGAAGTCGAACAAAGAAAACTTCGCAATATACTTTACACCATGTCCCTGATACATCTGATCCAATAAAAGCAAGCTTGCAGTAAAATTATACCGTTTCCCTGATACACTTGATCCAACAAAGCTACTCTAATTACCAAGATTGGATTTAGCTGTTTTTAGGTGAAATCTATTATATGAGAGTGTAAAATACTGATGGCCCCAGATAGAACACGGCTTTTCAAAGCTCTATCATCAAATTGAAATTGAAATAAAGCATTAATTGGTGAATGTTAGCTGCACTCTGTGGGACGGTCCAGATTAATGCACACCTGAATCCATTAACAGTCAGGATAGCTGAATTCCAGCAGCCACAGTGCAGGTAGCGTTTCTCCATGAAATTTCTTCCTTTTTGGAGAAAATGCAGCAACAAAAGATGGTTGTACCTTCTGGTTTTTCCAGAAAATTCTCAAACTTTTTAAAAACAGAGGAAGCAAAAGAAAAGAACCTTTTGCATGTAACCAAAAGAGGCAACTTTATTCTTGCTCCTTATTTTCCTATTTTCCAGAAACCAATCTATTATTCCAAATTGCATAACAAAAACAAAAATTCAGGAAAACCCAATAAGAATTTGAAAAAAATATAATAAAATTTCGAAAAAAATGGTAGTTTTTAAACAGAATGTTATGTACCGTAGAAACGGCTCTGATAATTGAGGTGGATCCTGCAGTGGAAGCCGAGAAAGAATGAAAAACATGCAGGCGTTTACCGAGCAAAAGCGAATTGGAAGCAGTAGCACTTTTCAAGCCATTGAAACTCGTTGGAACTCGAAGCAGCTTCGGGTCTTTGGGAATCGCAGTGTTAGCACCTCCAAACGCCGTCGTCATTTCTCCCAAGCTAGTTTTTCAATATTTATTTGGTTTGGAATCGAAAGAATTTTTTTCTGTTGTTAGAGAGAGAAAGTAAGCGGAGGATATAGTTGAGATGAGGAGGAGGAAGAAGAAAAGTGGTGATTGGATACTGGGTTTGGGGGTAGGATTCTTTTGGTGAGATGGCTGTCACGTGCCTGACACGAGATTATATTTTTTATTTTTTGGATTCTTTAATGCTTTATTTTTTTTTTTATAATCGTAGATGTCCGGACCAACTTACGCGCACCTCGACTAATTTCACAGGGCCTTAAAGTTTACGATCGAGTATTCACCTCAATAGCCCTGATGAGATTCGAACTGTGACTATTGTGGAGCAAACACAATCTTTGATCAGTTGAGCAACCCCTCAAGATTTTTCATGTTTTATGCACTCATTTTGTATTAAAATACTCATTTAGTTAAAATAGATAATTCAAAGACAATAAAGCTACTTGTACAAATATGATTGGCAATTCAAAATCGAGTCTTTGATGTAAAGAAAGATTTTTTAAAATAGATGAATGTGATGCTATCAAGTAAGATGTTGTCAACGAAAATTGTACACGTAGCATGATTCATTAGAAGAAGACTAGCGTGTTTTGACTGTTTTCAAACGATAGATACCGAGGGGAAATAAATAAATAAATATTTAAAATGTAATTATATTCTCATCATAATTTTTATTTATTATTTTAATTGTACTTAGGGTTCTTAATTTTTGTTCATAATAATACTTATATCTCTAACGATTTTTCATAACATTCTTATCCTCAAACTTTCTATTAATTAACATATTTTGTATTTGATAACCATTGAAAATGTGTAAAATAACTTATTTGTCATCGTATTTTCAAAAAATAAACAAAAAAAAAAAAGTTCAAAATTTTCTCTCATTTCAAAGCATAAAAAGAGAATATTTAATATAAATTATCATCAATGACGAAATGTACTAATTAATAAAACGTTATGCGACGAAAAAAAAAAAAAAAAAGAAAAATAATTGATACAATTCTTGCTCCTTATTTTCCTATTTTCAAGAAACCAATCTATTATTCCAAATTGCATAACAAAAACAAAAATTCAGGAAATCCCAAAAAGAATTTGAAAAAAATATAATAAAATTTCGAAAAAAAAAAAATGGTAGTTTTTAAACAGAATGTTATGTACCGTAGAAACGGCTCTGATAATTGAGGTGGATCCCGCAGTGGAAGCCGAGAAAGAATGAAAAACATGCAGGCGTTTACCGAGCAAAAGCGAATTGGAAGCAGTAGCACTTTTCAAGCCATTGAAACTCGTTGGAACTCGAAGCAGCTTCGGGTCTTTGGTAATCGCAGTGTTAGCACCTCCAAACGCCGTCGTCATTTCTCCCAAGCTAGTTTTTCAATATTTATTTGGTTTGGAATCGAAAGAATTTTTTTCTGTTGTTAGAGAGAGAAAGTAAGCCGAGGATATAGTTGAGATGAGGAGGAAGAAGAAGAAAAGTGGTGATTGGATACTGGGTTTGGGGGTAGGATTCTTTTGGTTAGATGGCTGTCACGTGCCTGACACGAGATTATATTTTTTGTTTTTTGGATTCTTTAATGCTTTATTTTTTTTTTTATAATCGTAGATGTTCGGTCAGTTTACGCGCACCTTGACTAATTTCACGGGACCCTAAAGTTTACGTCCAGATATTCACCTCAATAGCCCTGATGAGATTCGAACGGTAACCATTGTGGAGCAAACACAATGTTTGATCAATTGAGCAACCCCTCAAAAATTTTCATGTTTTATGCACTTAATTTGTATTAAAATATTCATTTAGTTAAAATAGATAATTCAAAGACAATAAAGCTACTTGTACAAATATGATTGGCAATCAAAATTCGAGTCTTTGATGTAAAGAAATATTTTTTAAAATAGATGAATGTGATGCTATCAAGTAAGATGTTGTCAACGAAAATCGTACACGTAGCATGATTCATTAGAAGAAGACTAGCGTGTTTTGACTGTTTTCAAACGATAGATACCGAGGGGAAATAAATAAATATTTAAAATGTAATTATATTCTCATCATAATTTTTATTTATTATTTTAATTGTACTTAGGGTTCTTAATTTTTGTTCATAATAATACTTATATCTGTAACGATTTTTCATAACATTCTTATCCTCAAACTTTCTATTAATTAACATATTTTGTATTTGATAACCATTGAAAATGTGTAAAATAACTTATTTGTCATCGTATTTTCAAAAAATAAACAAATAAAAAAGTTTAAAATTTTCTCACATTTCAAAGCATTAAAATAGAATATTTAATATAAATTATACGAAATGCACTAATTAATAAAACGTTATTCGACGAAAAAAAAAAAGAAAAAGTTTAAATATAATTAAAATATGATTTATAACAAATAAAAACAGGGTCTGTAGGCGCGTGGGCATGACAGAAAGTGCGTTGGAAAGTTTTGATACATTGAATCTAGACACACAGGAATGTGGCAGGGCAGCGGCGTCAATAAAGTTTGAAACGCAAAAGAAGAAAAATAATTATTTATTATTTTAGAGAAAAAAAATTAAGAATTAAGTTCCTTTGCCAGAAAAAACTTATCCACCCGGTTGATCTACTCTCACATTCGACTGGGACCCGTGCCGACTCCACATGAATAAAAAATGCAAAAAAACCCCCACCCACCCCTATTGTGTGTGTATGTCATCTAGGGTGTCAAAAAAATTTTGGCACCCTAGCATTGTCCAAAAATTAATCATTACAAAATTGAAAGTTTCAGGATTTATTTATAATAGAATTGTATGCAATATACTTTCATGCTTTGTCCCCCTCGTCTATTCGAATTCAAGACCCTTTATCTAAAATAGACTTGAGTTAAATATTGATAGGAATGGCAAAAGGGAGGGTCGGAGCATCCTCCCTTGCCCCGTCGAGTAATTTCCCTTACTGTTACTTGTTTAAGGCGGGAAGACGGCAAGTCAACACCCTTACCCCGTTTACTATCTGGTTATTTTTTTAAAAAAAAATTTTATAATTCATTTTATTGCCTCTATTCTTTTAGGGTGAGATAATAATATATTTTTTAATTTTATTTATTTATTTTTAAAAGTGAAATTATTCAAATATATTTGGTAAACTAAGACTTTTATTGTTTGTAATATT
>OU503044.1:31800183-31810570 GCA_912172775.2 Fraxinus pennsylvanica
CATTTTGCTCTTCACCGATCCATCCAGTTTAGCCTATTTCAGGTAATTCAATTTTCGCAACTTATTGAGTAATGAACAATTGAGGTGAATTTAATTTAGCACTGAACAATTGAGAACTTGCTTATTTTAAGAACCTGTGAAATAGTATAATATGTGGTGCTTTTTGGCATATAACCAGTTGAAGTGCTTGATGGATTCAAATGAATAATGCAGTGTTTACTTTTGTTTATTCGAACTATTGAATTCGGGTATTTTTTTTTCTTTAACATTAAAACGCTCTTGAGCTACGTGAACAAATAGTCTACTCAGATTAATTATTAATTTGAAGTTCATTTTGTATATCCTTTGTCTTAAATTTATGAGATTAAGAAACCATGGTTCTGTGGTTAGATGAAACTGGAAGGAAAATGATCATTAAACAAAAGTAATACCAAATTTACTTTATGGCGTTGTTTTACTTGTTTGTGCTTTCATAACCGTCCGAAGTTTGATAATGGAACTTTGCAATCAGGATGAAAGTAATTGGGTTAAGATTACCACTCTTACAACTTTATTACTAAAAATTATCCGAAGAAAATTAAATCCTGCTCTTTGAAAATGGGGAAAAGAAATGGAATTATGTTTTTCACTAATATTTTTCTTTTGATTCGTAGGAGAAGGTGAAGAAGCCTTGGTACGTAATTTTATGATTATATATAGTTCTTTGTTCTTTATCTTTTCTTGCTCAAAGGATGTTTAAGAGTCTCTGCCTTTTTTAGCGTCGGTTTTCAAAATTTTACTGGTTTTTGGATGTTGATCAAATTTGTATCAGCCTATTAACATTTCTGTACTCTAAATTAAGTAGGAATTTCACAAAAATAGGGTGGCTAGATCATTTGGTTATCCTACTACTTACAGTCCACCAGAAGAATCTTCATTTTAAGTAATTGCTTCTTTAGCCATCCATCTATAAATGACAAGTGTTATCAATATGGTTTGATTCCTTACCGTATTAGTGTGATTTTGACTTTTGAATAATGAATACATATTAGTGTTACACTTTTAACTATAATCGTGATTTCGAATGAAATGTAATGATTTAGTAGAACATATTTGTATTACCTATTCCTTTATTTTCTCTTATTATTTTATCTCAATTTCGAAGATTTCTAATTTTCTACTTCAATTACCTATAAATAATTATTTAGCAATTATGTTTAGTGACTGATGAAATTTGATGTGCTTTTGAGGATAATTTTGAATTTATAGATTTAGTTGATTGTCTTTATAGCAAGTTCATATTTGCTACTTTTCCATTTCTCCTGGATAATTTCTGTGATATAGAATTTTTGATCATTTTCGTACAATATAAACCTTACATGATTTAAGTTTAGTTCAACAATGAAATATTTAATTTTATAAGTTTTCCATAATGTGTAATGAGAGTGTCCTTTATGATCAAAATTTTAGGTGGGATGATTGTCATATATTCAAATTCTATGAATCCTAGACTATAGCGAGAATTTTTAAGCCTAATGGTGGTACAAATGTTCGTTACGTCTTCTCAGTGTTTACTTTTGTTTCTTGTTTTCTTTCTATTACTAGATGCTTAAATTCTCAATCTGAGTTTTATTGCGAATTTATGGGAATCCAATAAATAAATAAGTTAAATTGTGATTGATGAGTAATTCTTTGTTGGCAGTAAGTTAAGGAAGTGAAGAGGAGAAAACTTTCCACAGTGGGGATAACTGGTCAGGCTGGGATAATGGAAAATCTGGTCACAAGGCTGCAAGTTATAATGGAAAATCAGAAAGCAAATGGACTGGGTAGTTTTCTTTAAGGTTAGCAATTTCAATTCCAATTCTTCTCATATTATGATCCATCTTTTTGGAGAACCCGTTTCAATGTGTGGTCTTTCCTTGGCAATAGGGTTCCATCCCTGTTTGCGCTGCTTATGATTATTGGTCGATAATTATTTCAACTGATTATTGGCAATTTATTGAAATTATTTGGTCAGAGTTTTAGTGCATTTGGTAAAATCATATGTGCGTCAATGCTAGACCTACTTGCTAATAAGTAAGTTTGATAATTGATTATTGATGAAATCATGGCAAATACGTCGGTGAATAACCAATAATCAAGTAAAAAATTTCACTTTTATTTCTCAGATGTTTGTTTTATCAAATTGGACAAAGCTGATTTTGTTCCAGTTTCACTAATGTGTATATTTTAGGGTGCTGACATTCAAATAGTGCGTGATGACTGCAGTTTTCACAGTAATGTCTGGAACAATTTCAAGTAGATGATTTATAGACTTCTTTTTCCTCTTCATTTTCTTTTCTGATATTGTAACTTTTCCAAGTGAATGATAATGAAATTTTAATCGAGCATTAATAAAGAAACATATAAAAGAATGCCCAAAATATATAGCCCAATTTCTTTTTTCCGTTTTCAGTTTTTAGATTAAAAAGTATCCCAAGATAACCATTACCAATATATACACTTGACGTCCAGTCGTGCAATGCATGTCCGACACTAGTTATCTTAAACAACACTATTCGAAACTTTGTTTTCCAAAATTAATGGTTGTCAAACATGGACTTAACTATACAGCATAGGGTCGAATTGTTATCATATTTTTCTTTTGCTTCACTTTTTAACTATTCTATCGGGTTTTTAACCATTGCTCATTATTTCACGTTTTTATATTTTCTTCACATTCTTATTCTCGAAATTTCATTACTTAAACATATCTTGTCTCGGATAACGATTTTCGTCCATTAACATGACACAGAAGACTTATTTCCCTCTCATATTTATAGATAGATGAATGTATTCACACCAATTATAATTAACTACACCATGTTATAATTGATCGTTGTATTTTTAAATAAGAAAAATAAACACAAATATATAATCTCTACAAAATAATTCTCCATGTTAACATAATATTTGGACGAAAATAGTGATAAATGACCAGATATTTTTAATTGATTGAAGTTCAAAAATAAAAATGTGATGGAAAAAAGTGGAGATATTACAACAAAATTGAGAACTTTCATTGCAATCAATGTGGTACAATTAACAAAAATTGTAGTGTGAATTCAATTAAAAACTGTGGTGACAATATAACAACTTCAACCATTCATTTTTTACCTGGTGTATTCAAGAAAACTACTATATCCTTGAGTGTAACAAAATTATGAACATAAAAAGAACAATATTTTCACCTACCAAATCTTTGAAGAAAGAACAAAATGAACTTTCAAATAATTCAATTCAATACAGACCACAGGAAATACACATGCAGCATCAGATGTAAAGAAGCTTGCAATATTTAATGCAATGTGAAGACAAACTGAATCTTAAGGTGAGAGTAGATTAGAAGCACAGTTTGTAACCAAAGCCCTCAAACTGCATTTTTCTTAGGTCCCAAGGTCGAATTCAAAAGACCTCCATCAAAAGCAACTAAAAGAGAATTAGGCTGCCAAAACAAGAACCAGATATCCAAGCTGCAAAAGGCCAATCATGTGAATGTGATTGCTTGATAGGATCATAAGATCATTTGGAACCTTAGAAATCCCACCCAATCTGATATTGGGAAATTGTACAAACAATGAAGAACACATGACAAAATAAGTTGTTATATAGATAGTCACAAGAATGTTTGACTAAGGCCTTATTTGAGCCACATTATTTTTCTCATTCTCATTCTTCTACTTATTTTCAACCACACATTCTTCAATAAAATAATATTTTTCATCACATCAATAACTTTTCCTTCTTTTTCAACCACATATTCCACATCACATCAACAGTAAAAATGAATTCTTACTCCCAAAATGTGCACCAAACATGGAAGAAAAACTATAATTACTTTAAGTAANCCACATCACATCAACAGTAAAAATGAATTCTTACTCCCAAAATGTGCACCAAACATGGAAGAAAAACTATAATTACTTTAAGTAAACAATTAGTTTTTTATTACTGTCTCATGGGAACAAATTTGGCGTGTCCCTAGAGTTTTCTTTTGAGTGGCAACTGAAAAAGAATACTGGACTAGACACACACTAGGTAAAATCAGTTTATATGCCAACCATAAATCTACAACCTGACCTGACCAGGCCAAGACAAGCAGCTGTTTGTACACTCAACGTTGTCTGGATCTGCACACTCCCAATTACTCACTAGCATAACTTTCTTAATCCAACAAAATGCAGTTTCTGGTCGACCATCTTCAGGTGTCGGTGGCATGAGTTTTTATAACCCCACCAATTGAGCTTCATAAACTTTTCACGGGCCAGATGTGTAACATCGAACACCTATAACTATATGTCTAGAAGCCATACATTTTCCTTCATTTTGGATATCACTCTTTTATCAGAGGCAGTGATTTTCAATTAAGGTTGACACATTCTCTGTGATCAGATACTTCGTGACAGATCTCTGGTTTTACCTTTATCTTGACTGGATTTCCGAGCTTTGATTTATCTTCCATGTTCGCAATCTCAAGAGCCCTCGAACAAACAGGAAACCCTTGGTCATCCCATGACTCCAAGATCACACCAGACCCAATGCACATCCTATCCTGGTAGAAGGCGGCAAACTGCCCAGCTGCCAGACCTTGATCATCTTCAGATAGTTTGACAACTGCAATTTCATGGCCATCTCCATCAACTTCCATTGCCAAACTGCAATCATAAAAACCCGGGCCATGTCGAACCTGAAATACGCAAGAAATTCAGTAACCATGTTGCATTAACAACTTGAAGTTCTGCTCTCGAGCATCATAACAAAAAAGGTGTTTACAAGCATTTAGCAATCTCGACATGGACCTTGAGTGCAACAAATCATCAATTGATATATTATTACACCATGACAAAATTCTCTAACTAGAAAAGACTTCCATTCACATAAGTGGAGATAAATAACAATCAATTCTAAAAACCCAAGAAAGAGAGTCAACAGAGCAACTACAACCAATGGGCCCTCTTCGAAAATAGCAGAAGAAGATGAATCTGGCCAAGAATAATACTTTTTCAGTTAGAGAAATACGAAATATTTTCTGAAGTGTAAGAGATGGTTTCTCTATGCAAGGGAAATGACAGCATTGTGGTCTGAGATAAACCAGACAGTGAATGTACCAAGGATTGAACTTAATACCTTGCATTGAAGTTGATTTATCTGGTTTGGAGGTGACCCACTAAGCCATTTTAAGGATCCAACACGGAATAAACGCCTTCTTTTGTCAACTGAGAAATAGTTTCTTGATACAAAGACTACATTGTTTTTAACATCTTTCTCCACAACATACCTGCATAAAATACATTTCAGGTAAATATTTGGAAATCTTCAAAGACTAGAAAGCCTATCTAAGAACAGAAAGTACGAAATTTTTAGATAGACTTGAAAAATGGAAGATATTGATACAAACTTGATAAATATGACGGTCAGCACCACGGCATGACAATTTAAAGATATGGACCAAAATTTTTTTATTACAGCTTTAATGTACGAAAAATAGGATTTAACGTGATTTGGGTCAAAAAGCCATGAGCAGTTTATTTTATTTTTTCCTTGCGTGACTCAAACAGATGTCATTGCCAAGGGGGCATTGCATAAAGACGATAAGATGAGCTAAAATACTCGTGATACATGCTGGTAAGATATCATGGGAGAGTCGTACCAAGGACCCCCAGGAAGACGTAATCCTTGACGTTGGCCAATTGTATAAAACCAAAAACCTCGATGTTTTCCGAGAAAATCTCCAGTCTCAGCTTCCAAAATTATACCTTCTGCCTCCCCAATGTGTCTTGCAACAAATTCGCTA
Source organism: Fraxinus pennsylvanica (assembly GCA_912172775.2). NCBI lineage: Eukaryota > Viridiplantae > Streptophyta > Magnoliopsida > Lamiales > Oleaceae > Fraxinus > Fraxinus pennsylvanica. The sequence goes on from OU503044.1 coordinate 31,805,996, forward strand.
AACTTTATCTGCAACCCATATGTACATTCAAATTTAGATCACACAAATTTAGAATAAACCCCTCCTGAAAAACCAGGATCGAAATTACTCTTTCAGAATAAATGCAATTTTTTAAGAACATGAATGCTGAAATTAGACCGAAATTTGAGCTACAATTAGTCAATTATTTACTTCAAGTAAATCAAAAGTTACAGTAAGTATATATATATATATCTGATGGCAAACTATACCTTGCCCAGAAAGCATATTCCTTGAGAATCCTTTCTGTCTTGGTTTGGTAAATCAAATATTTGGGCCAGCCTGCGGACTTCTTCCTGCATGTGTGCAGAGGGAAATTTTTAAGAATGAAGGATTCATGCAAATTAACTGTAATGTGTCACAGTCGCAAAGATATAGCTTTTCAAAAATTGTAAATTTTCTATGAAAAAGGCTAAAAAGAAAAAATAGAAGCACGTCAACAAGTGTACAGAAATCAATGAATATTCCCACCTAACCTTCGGAATGCATCCAAGAGGGAAGATAAGCCGTTTAAGCTGGGATTGTGAGAGATGAGAAAGGAAGTATGTTTGATCCTTAACCTGAAACAAGAAAAGTGCAGATACAAGAGCACACATGCATCATTAAGAAAATCAAAGCAAGAATCCTATGGCTGCAACGCATAGACAGATAGGTATGTACTACTATCACATACGTACTGTATCTTTTGACAGTTCCAAAATAGAAAGCTCATCTTTTTGATCCCCATCCCCGTGAACAACCCTTGCGTAATGTCCAGAGGCAACGAAGTCAAACTTTATACCACCTAAGGCATCCATAAATGCACCTATAGTGGGATGGAAAAAAATATTAAGGAGAAAAAAGACAATTAACCTTCTATGATTTAAATAATACACCTGAAGAGAACATCTTTCTTATGATTTAAATCACAGACCAAACTTTATTCTTGTATTGCAAAGGACATCAGGATTTGGGGTTCGGCCATGTCGATACTCATCAATGATATATGACACCTGAAACGTAGACCAAATAATACCTGTCTGCTTAGAAAACAATATTATCCTTTCAAAAGGCAGTGAGGAGGGGTGCAAGTGGTGGTGTTGTAAGTAAAATCAAATAAAATGTAAAAGAACAAAAGTGAATTTGATTAGTTGAAGTAGGTAGGGAACAACAATGAATGACCTGTCTTCTAAGAATCAGCACATAACCGCAGTTTAGGTGGCGAGTAAATGGCTACAATTATGAAAATATCAAGAAAATAAGGGTTTTGAAAACTTAAAGCAGTAGTAATTACCCCGCACCAACAATGGCAGACCCAAGAATTTCGATATGCACAGGCCAAGTAATTGTAACAAAGAGTAGAATTAACTGCCAAAATATAGAAAGAGTTCTACAAAAATAGCATATCTAGCACAAATTATCTTAACTCAAGAAAGTGCGAAAACGTGAGAATGTAGAGAATTAAAACATGTTGATTTCACAGCATTTAAGGAAGATGCATAAGCGAGATTTGGAAGGGGAAAAAAAAAGAAACATACCACATTAGTCCAGTATTCATGTGTCAAATGCACAACTTCCAAAGGGACATTAACCTGAAATAAGATGCATCTTAAACTAACATCTGACTAGGTTAAACAACCATAATTTTTTCCTAATGAAATACAGATCTTTTAGTTGAGATGCATCTCACCAAGATATGGTAGATTGTTTCTTAGTGCATTGACAACAAAGAACTAACCTCAACATTCATTTTGACATAGAATAAATATTGAACTTATTCAATTACATTAGGCATAAACCATTGCATTCCTATAGTCCAGTCACTGGGATTTTAAAATAAATATTGTCATGAAAAGACCATACTCATAGGTCATTTAGTATCTTTGACAATTGCTAAGTTGGTTGTGTCTTTATATCTTAATTATGGAAGAAAATTATTGGGTAGTAGTTCAGTATTTCAAAATTATGATTGATGGGAGGGGACGGTCGAAATATTGATCATGCAATCTTTCCTTACTATTCGAAGGAAATTTAGCCCAAATAGAAATTTCAAGGGAGATTCTCACATCATTTTAGGTTGAGCTCAAAAGAAAAGAAAATGCAGAATATAAGAAGGAGAACGCAAAACCTGATCACAAACAGCTTTTGCATATCTCATATCTTCTTCCCATGGGCATTCAGACCAAAAATTCTCAAAGTCTTCCTATAAAAGATAATTATATCTATTCAATTAGAGCTTACATGATGGTATACCAAATACATGAATTTAGTCGAAGAAGGAAAATAAGTATAAATAAGATGAACTTGCGTTAGAAATACCTGTAGAATCAGCAATCTGAAACAATTCAATAATCAAACCTCCCAGAACCCCAGTTAGCTTTTGAATAACAACCATGACACTAAAGAGCCTACTAGGCTAGCTTAAAAATTAAAAAGGAGAAGAAGATGGACCTGACAAGATATATAAAGCAGCTACATGTTTGGATAGAGGTGTTGTTAAAAAATAAATTGTTGCTACATCCAGCGAAAAAGGTGATGAACACTTTTCATGCTGTCAAACTGACCAAATGGGCGTGACATCACGTAAACATATATTTGACATCACTTTTTGCATCTAAAGTTGATTAAGCCCCTGTTTAAGCCACATTAAAATTTTCATTCTCATTTTCTACTCATTTTCAACCACACATTCTTCAATAAAATAATAATTTTCATCACGTCAATAATTTTTCCTTCTTTTTCAAACACACATTCTCCATCAATCTATTAGTCCAAATACATTCTTCCAAAATAATGTGACTCAAACACACCCTAAGAAAATATTATACTTTGCACTGTAAGTTTAGCTTCAAACTAGCTGAAGTATTTTAGGGCGTGTTCGGTAGAGATTAAAATTGAAAAACTAGCCGTTATTGTTGACTTTTATTAGACGGGTGAGACCCTATAACGGCTATATTTTCAATTTTAATTGGATTTTAAGCACGATCGAACACGCCCTTAATATTTGTATAAATTAAATCTACACAGGCGAAACATGAAATCAATTGTTAAAGATAATTTTGTAATAGGTAGAGGATTCAATTCTTAATAATAGTTCACAGAAATAACAACCAAATAATAGATGAATAGATTTATATGGAACATATTTTAGTTGAGAAAGTTTCTTCATGAGGCTAAGTTAAATGCAAATATCAGCTTTATATTCAACCTAATAGCATAATGTTAGACTTTAAGATTGTGTTTTGTGCACTGTTTTTGACCATATAAAGAATTTAACATAAAACTAGAATAGATAAATGATAATAGTTGGTGGATGTTATTATGGTAGATTAAAGTGGATAATATTCTTTAATCCTGTAGTAAAAAGATGTTACTTTCACTGTCAACTGTATATCACGATTGGAGGATGGAGATGGTTTTAGATAGGATAAGATAACTATTCTAAATGTCAGGTTTTTTTTTACAAAAAGATCAAAGAATATTATCCTCCTCAATCCACAATATACCTTTACAAATCACTATCTATTCTAATTTTGTACTAAATTTCAACATTGCACCAAATGTGACAGTAGTAATAATTATCACCTAATTTGTAAATTTAAAGGAATGTTTTATTATAGAATATACAATTCTCAAGCTCTCAAGAATTTGTTTGATGCTGGAATCTTATTGCATTCTTAGCTCACATCATTTTGTGGTGCATAGAACTTTTTTTGCTCAAGCAGAATGAAGATTCACAATAACAAGAGAAACTTGATACCTAATTCAATGACAGGGCAAGCCAAAAAAAGTAAAAATAAATCAGAACTGTTAACAAAAGTTGAACTCCAAAGAATTCTCGAGACTTTAATCCCTAGAGTTAACAAGCCCTTAAAAACAAATTAAAGTTATGCTATGTTTGGCAGCGTAAAATTCAGGGCCCTTAAAGATAATTAGTGAAAAATCATGGCTAATCTCAGTTCCACGACAGGCAATCTTATCTAATTACGTAAATAAACACAAACAAATCAGTTCACTGATGCACGTAAGAAAAAATTACATACTTGGAACCAGATTTTAAGATAGAAAGCAGTGCAGGAATGGCCGGCGGCGTGGAGGAGGCGGAGGGCAACGCTACTATCAACACCGCCGCTGACAAGAACAGCCACGTTGAGAGGCTTCTTATTAGGCAGGCAGCATGAGAGGTATTTTGGGTCAATAGTTTTGGGGTTGGAGGAGAGAGAAGATAACGGTCTGAGAGTACAAAAGAGTTGTGGGGTTTTGGGTTTGGAGAGAGAAAATAGGGTTTTGATAGTGGTGAAAGGAGTCTTGGGGAGAAGAGGAGTGAGAGGGAAGTGAGAGAGAGCTGCCATTGTTGTTCTTAGCATTTCTGTATGAACATTGAGATTTTAGATGAGGAGATAGAAATATATGTAAATAAGTAAATTTTAAAATAATTATTTTTTTCATTTGATTATTTATTATAAGTAACTTTCAACGTCATGACTACAATCCCCCTCTCCTATAAGAGAAGCCAATTTTCCCGCCAATTTCACTTCATTCAACGCTCTTCTCGCCCCTCTCGTTTTCCCCTTCGGA
>OU503044.1:31831105-31870745 GCA_912172775.2 Fraxinus pennsylvanica
AAAGCTTGTCTTTTGATGGCTTTTTGTGGAATGAACTTGATGTCGAATTCGGACAATAACAGCACCCATTTTCCAATCCTTCCAGAAAGAATCGGTCTAGACATTGTGTACTTTAAAGGATCAACCTTTGAAATAAAACCGATCGTGTGTGATAGCATATAATATTTTAATTTTTTAGCTGCGAAGATTAATGCAAGACATATTTTTTCAATAGGCAAATATTTCATCTCGGCACCTACCAGTGTCCGGCTCAAGTACTAGAGTGCATTCTCCTTTCCTTTATCATTGGCTTGGATAAGAAGTGCTCCTAGAGAATATTCTTGGGTTGTGACATAAGGGTTCCGTCAAAATTAGAAGGGATACACCCTCCCGAAAGGACAACATCGAGATCACCTAATTTACGAGATTCTCCTTTCCCAAATTCGGCATTCTCAAACAAATTTTTAACTTGAGGATTATAACACCCCTTGAAAGTCTACTTTGGTTCATCGGATCTTTTCGCACCTGGCTTTTCTTGTTTGGAAGAGTTAGAAATACTGAGTTTTGATATGTATGGAATAGACGTCGAAGCTTCTAATGTTGATTTGCGGTCTCCCTGGACTGTCATAAGTTGATGGGGAATAAACAATTTTGGGATATTAGGTATTGGAAGAGTTGACTCCTTTTCCAATATCTCAACATCGGTTGATTTTATTTGAGGTTATTTACCTTTAGAGAATCCTTCAGATGAAAGTCTTGATTTGCCTTTGATAATTTGATGAGGTTGAACAATACCAGATGTATTATCATCATCTGCATGTCCTTTAATTTTGAATTCGGTCATGGTCAACCCTGAAGAATTACATTCTTCGTCCTCCATGTAAAATTTGGCATCAGCAAAATGAGATTCTTCTATGGTTTAGACTCAACTACCACACATTTGACTTCTCCATCTCGACTGTTTTTGAAGCATTGGTGCCAAGTCAAAGGTAGAACTCCGGTTTCATGTAGCCAAACACGTCCCATAAGCAGTTCATATGATGTTTTAGCATCAATGGCATGGAAGCGAGTCGAGAAAATTAACTTTTCTATTTGTAACTTCAAACGAATCATGTCAATAGCTCGTTGACCTTTTTTGATTCAATCCTTGAATCATGATCTTGCTCTTGGACAGATCACCAAAATTAATTCCAATCTTATTCATTATTTTGACTGGCATAATGTTGACAGCAGATCCAAAATCGATCGTTATGCGATTTATCTTGCATTCTCGAATANCCACTCACATAGAGTGGTCTATTATGTAAACGGGAGCCCAGTTGCAAATCTTCATCTTCAAATGTGAGGATGGCCATACAATCTTGTCGGGTTGTGGCTCCGATATGTTCTAGGACTTTGCCTTCGTATTATTTCGGATCTATAAACGTTGTGATTAGAGCCATTCGACCATCGAAAGGAAGCTTAAAAGACTTTGCCAAACTTGTATCGGAAGGAATATTATTGAGTCGTGAGATAGTTTTCTTCTGTTTTGATCTCTATTTCAATACTTTCCTCGCTTCATCTTTCTCCTCCACATTGATAACATGGGAGGTAAAACATTCATTGTTGAAGAAACTCTTGGGAAAATAATCACCTAGGGTCGGTAATCTAGAAAGAACAAGTGAAGTGACTTCTATACCCGTTGATTTAGCAGACACTTTTGGCCCGACTTTAGACCTTCTTCTTTGGTTGTTTCTTGGTTTTCGTTTCCCGTTACTAGGACTTGAAAGTTGTGGAATCGTTCGATGGCGTCTTTTCACAAGGGTCCATCCTTCCTGATTTTCTTCTAGTGATACTTTTTCATTGGGTTGAACTTTCATATCCAATGCCCCCAATTTCGATCCTACAAGAGATGTAAAAGGTGATATTTTCCTGTTTTGTTTGACACTCGGTATTTCTTCTTCTTGTTTATTAAGGTAGACCAACCATCACCGATCTCGTCTTCGGACTCTGAATCAGAATCAGAATCCCAAACATCCAAGTTATCTATCAAAATTTCGTAAAGGGTTGGACGATTAGGTGCATGTGGTCCGTCCATCCCTAGATAGACGTAATTGATGGTAATTTCTCCGTCTACTTCAAACTTCACCGGGATGGCTCCTTCTGGAAGTTGCCGTCCGAACTCTTTAATCGAAGATTTACTGGTAGCGTATGTATGAGAAAATGTACGTTCCTTCTTTGCAACAGGGATTGGATCAAATGATCCAAATGAAACCATCGAGCAGGCGGCCGTTGGGTTTTCTTCGGTTTCGAGTTTGATCTTATTTTCTTTATCTAAACGAACAATAAGATCTTTCAATACAAAACATCTTTCCACCGAGTGTTTGATAATTCTATGAAATTTACAATATTTAGGATGATCGACCTTACCAACTTCCTCAGTTCTCTTTGGCGATGGAAGTTCGATTATCCTTTGTTCGATGAGTTGATCTAGAATTCCAGAAACTTCAGAATCTGAGAATGGGTACTCCCTTTCTTCAAGTTCTTTCAACGTCACATGACCTCTACTTTAGACTAGTCCCTTGGTAGGTCTGAACTCTGGTTTTGGTTTTGGGTTTGATCTCGACCCTTGGAAGGCTATGTTTACAGGGATAGTGGAAATTGTCATTACCTCTTTGGACTTTCCTATCTTGAAGTCCTTCTTTATTTCTTTCTTGGGATCTTTCTTGTCACGTGGATCACTTGGTAAGTAACTCCCATGTCTTGCAATTTAGAGCTCCAGGTCATGAGCACATGTCGCAAACTCTTCAAAGGAGTGAGGTATATTTGCTTGGAGATTGTAGAGTAATCCCCAATGCATGCCTTGTACACATATGTCAATGGAAGATGTTTTGCTTATTCTTTTTTGCAATTTATCACGAGGTTTCTCTAGCATTTGATGTACTCTACAATGGGCTCTTCCTTACTCTGCTTTGTTCGAGCAAGTTTTGGAAGGTTGAGAGTCCGCCTGGTACTGTAGAAACTTGTTAGGAATTCTCTTTCAAGTTGATCCCAACTATCAATTGACCCAATCTGTAAGTCGGTGTACCATTTGAACGCAGTACCTTTGAGGGAACGTACAAATTGTTTCACCATGGTGTCATTGTAAGTGCCTGCATTGTTACATGTCTCAATAAAATGAGCAACATGCTTCCCATCAAAACATTGGAATTTTGGAGGCGGTAACCGAGTGGCATCTTTATCTCGTTGATTCGACGGCTATATGACTTGGTATACACCAATGAAGATTGCATTGAACCACCATACTGGGCACGAATAGTGTCCGTAATTATATGTTGAAGTTGGTGGACAGATACAGAGCCAACAGAAAGTTGAGTAGTATCACGCAGAACGTTTTGAACAACCATTCGATCATGTATATCTTGTTTCCGTTGGCGTTCTTGGACTTCCAGATCCTTCATTTTGGAAGATTCTAGATTTTCTTGATTTTCTTTCGCCAGATTTTGCAGTTTTAACTTGTGCATGAGTGCAGCAACCTGTACGTCTTTCTCTTCTAGTGACTTCGTTAGTTTTTTAATGGCTAAAGCCATTTGTTGGATTCGATCATCTGAGCTTGAGGTCACCTCTATGACCATCACTGACTCAAGTGATTCTTTAGACGAACTATAGTCTCTCCACCTTTGCAGAGAAGTGGTATGAGAGGATCCGACAAGGATCTGCTACGGGAGACGGAGCCTGAACAAGAATTTTTAGCCGAACTTTGGCCTTTTCTGCTGAACGAGAATTTGGCTTTGTGAAAACAATTTTCATTCTGCCTTTGTTGGAGAACTTCTTTAGTGGTGGAACTAGTTGAGTTTTCCCACTTTTTGTTTGGGTTCTGGTCGCACGGAACAGTTCAATAAGTGTCTCTTCGAGATGAGTCATGGTTTGCTTCGCTTGTCCGTTTGCCATTGTTAATGTAGTGGTTGAAATTTGAAAATTTTGAGATCAAAAGATGAGAGGACAAGAATGTCCCATTGGGAGTGCCACGAAATTTGTACGACGGATTTCGCGTATTAAAAATACAGAAATCGTTGCAAATTGTATTTTGAGAAATATAAATAAATATGAATCTTCTTGTAATTGCAAAACCCTCTAATTAATGATCTGAATGGTTGAAGACGAGGAGCTACGTGACTTGAATCCAAGGCTTCGAGATTTATTGAGAATTTGATTTGTTGAGAACTTGACTTGTTTACGCTTAAAATTCTGAGCTTGGATTTGCATTTCGAAACTTGGGCTTGAATCTTGATTTAATTCGAAGACTTTGGGTTGAGAGGATTTCTTCTCTCCCTCTGGTTTTGGGATTTATCCAACACTTCATGATTTTCTTTTTCACTTTTTGATTTCCCCTTTTCAATGGGCCTTTGATCCTATTTATATGAGAAATTTTTGGCCAATTTTGGTAGTCACTTAATTAATTCAATTAAATTGATCATAATTGAATAATTGTGGATTTTAAAAAAGTAGGGTGGATTTTTAAAATCTTATGGGCTTATTAGGTTTTAGTTTAATTGAGCTAATTATTTAAATTGACTCGACCCATTATTTATTTATTTTTTTTATGTCTATAGTCACAGAATTCATATTCTCATTTTGTCAAACACCTTGCACACATCAATAATTTAATTGATTTAAAGTTTTCTTTTTCATATGCATTACCATAAAACATGGCTTGAATTGATATGTTCAAATTTTCAAAAAGGCACATATATGCGTCTAGTTAATTGCTACAATAACATAGTGTGGCTTTTTTTTTTTTTTAAAGAATGTCACTTTTTTCATAGAAAAGTGATAGAATTCACATTCTCATTTTGTCAAATACCTTGCAGATATCAATGATTTAATTGATTCAAAACTAATTTTTCATATGTATTGACACAATCCATTTCCTTTAAGGTTCAATAATGTTATTTTCAAACATGTTTCCCAATCTAATTGAACGAGGAGTCAAAAACATAAATAAAAAAAATAAAAAACAAGCAATTTTGTTTCTCAATTTTTTTCCCAAAACTTTCAATATTGAAATAACCTTGATCTTTTTCCAAATCTTTGAATAATGAACGAATCTGTTGATGATTTCCTCTTTCTCCTTCCAATTTTTCATTGTTAACGTCAACTTGTTGAAGAGAGCACCCATGACTAATGGAAATGTTTAGGACAATGCGAAAGATGGTCGATTTGATCACCGGGCTGGATGTGTCATGGTAGTCAACGCTCGACCATTGGTGAAATCCCCAGGCGAGTGCGGCCATGGAGACGTCAGGCAGCAATGCATGAAGCACAAGAGCGGAGATGGTGGCGGCACATGAAGCGTATTCCGATGATGGTAAAAAAGATAGATTGTTCCTCAAGGAATTTTTGTTCTGATGGTGCTGATTTGTGCACTTGGAAGCTGATGGAGGCTTGAGAAGCAAGGTGAAGACGAGAAAGTTCTTCTGGTGGCCCATGGTGGTTCCTGTGGTTGCTGCAAATGCTGAAAGTTTTAGGACAAATAGTGGTGTCCCTAAAGCTATAAAGTCTCTCATCTCTCCTTGGAATATGAACCAACAACTTGGTTTGCATATTCTAACACTCTTGAATTTACAATTTGTGATATGTGATCATCTTGAAAAGTAATTTCTACATAAATCAGTTTGAGCTTACATTTGTGTGTGGGAAATGTTTTGAGTAAATTATTATTATTTTGCTATCATAGCCTCTCGTGTTGAATTGTTACAATTTAATGGTAAGAAATATTATTCTATTTGGGGTTTGACTACAATCATGTTTGGGTTTTGTGTGGGCCTCTCGGCAATTGGTTTGATGTTGGTGGTGACGGTGATGGTGAGATTTAAAGTGTTAGACCGGCGAAGAAGATGATTGTGGTGGAGATGGAAACTAGAAGTGTATGAATTTAACACTATGTTGCATGGTTTGTTACAAGAACGGTGCTACACTTACAAGGCCGATGTGGCCATGTACATGCAGCATTATTCTTGTTACGAAGGCCACCATATTCGAATGATTAGTGTATTCTGTGAATTGTCACAAAGGCTACCATATCCGAACGAATGTAACAGAGTTTGCCACACGCTCTGGGATTTTGCGTACGGTGGTGGGGAGAGTTGATTTCAACATGATTAGTGTACGGATCTGAATTCAGCTATGGATTTTTTCCAAATGAAACATGTTACATGTAACAAACCATAAAAATATTAAATATGTTGCACTTTGATAGAAATATTATAAAAATTAATTTATTATTTTTTTAATAAAAGGCATGTAACAGTATTTGTATATTAGGGTCCGTTTGATTGTAAGGGTGGAAAATGGGTGGAAAGAAAATATTTTACAGGGAATTGATTTTCCTAGAAAATATTTTACTGGGAATTGTAATTAATTGTGTTTGATTAGTATAATTTTCCATGGAAAATGTTGAAAGTTTGGTGTCCATTTGACTTCCTTTTTTTATGGAATTTGTCCATTAAAGTGATCATTTTTTCTATCATTGGGTCTAAAATTTGTTCCAATTGTAAAAAAAAANTTAGTGTATTTGTGTAGAACTTATTTTATTTCGTTAGTGTATTTGTGTAAAGCTTCCCAACAGAAATTCCCCCTTCAATGGCCTGTTATCCTAGACTACAGAAGAAATGAAGTTCGTAAAGCAATGCTGGAAAATATGAACCATATTCTTCTTTTCTTTTTCTCGGGTGTGTGTGTGTTGAGGGGTGGGGGTGGGTTTGCTAGACTGCAATAATCTCTGTAATGATGCTAAGAACCACAATCGCAAGGAAAAAAAATATCAAGAGTAGAGGTCGATCCTGTTATTCCATGACCAATACACAACGATCTTGAATGAATTCTATATATTAACGCAGAATGAAATCAATATAAACTTACTTCCAACATGTTATTAATATCAGCTGAAGTTCTCCACAAATAAAATACTTGCCCATTTATAATAAAGATAATAACCAGGCATGATCCAGAACTCCACAACTCAAAAACAGGAAAGGACTTGAAGACGTGTAAAGCCGCATGTAATTATATCTATAAAAGATCCAAAATTAAGGAATTATGCTTATATGAACCCGGTCGACATTTAATTCTTCCTCGATATTCCAAGCCTCTTGCGGAAATCCTCCTCCATGAGGGGAAGCCCTTCATGTAACTTGACCGTTGGTTCCCAGCCAAGCAACTCCTTTGCCTTTGTTATATCAGGCTTTCTCTGGCGAGGATCGTCTGGTGTATTCTCCACAGTTACGATTTTCACACCTGGATTGATAGTCTGTAAAGTCCCAGAAATCATGTGTTAGTTTCAGAATGCCATTAAGTGGAATCTTTAATGACTTAATGAAAAGCTCTGGTATCCAAAGTAGGAAAACATTAATGCCGTCTAGATTTCCACTTCTATCTAGGAGATTGCCAAGTCCAACCAAAACATGCACAAACTTTAGAAGTTACCTCCTTGACAGTCTCAGCAAGCTCAAGCATTGTGAATTCACCTAATAAAAATTCAGAACGTAAGAAATTGTAACAAAATATTTTTCCACAAACCTAGACTTCACACTGGAGAGAGAGAGAGAGATTGGCATTTCAGCATCAGAATTCTCGGTCGACAATCAAGTGACGGTAATAATTACCTGGATTCCCAATGTTGATTGGCCCAGTGTTATCTCCTTCCATCAGTCGAATAAGACCATCAACCTTAAAGATCCCAAAGAAATTAGATGAAGTCCAGATACGATATTATTACGTGGTTCCAATTGAACAGCCAAAATAATAGGATACTCCGACATACCATATCAGAGACATAGCAAAAGCTTCTTGTTTGTGTTCCAGGCAATTGAACTGTCAAAGGTTCATCACTGCATGGTACATCAATTTAAATAAGTGAAACCGAAAGTAATTTGCCTATCAAATAGTGAAGCTCAAATTTATAATATTTAGGACAGGGTTAGACTCAGAGAAGAAGAGAGGGAGCAAGTGATATACATATATAGTGAACTAGCATTAGGAATATTGTAATATTATCGACAACGGAATAGCAGCTTCGTAATGGAACAACGATCCACTCATGCATTATGTAATGATAAACAGGGATTAGCACCATTGCATCAGGAGAACATCAGGGTCCCTTGCCTATAGATTTCCCTTAAAATCTTACCGTATTGCTTGAGCTATGAAATTGCTAACAACCCTGCCATCATCGATATTCATTCGGGGGCCATAGGTGTTAAAGATCCTTGCAATCCGTATTTCTGTCGAATCACCATTTCGAATTGGTAAGAAATGATAAAATATATAGAGAGAGCTATTAAATATAAGGATTCCATAGCTGGTGAAAAAACAAGACTTGTACCAATTCCATGCTGCCTGTGATAATCAAACATCAAAGTTTCAGCAACCCTTTTTCCCTCGTCATAGCAACTTCTAACTCCTGCAATGTACATAAAATATAATCAGTGTTCCATAAAAGTATGATCATCGTTTGTTGGTTCAAACACTGCACCAGAAATTTTAGTAACAGACTGAAGTATTAAGTGAAACTCTCCTCCTGCATATATTCCATACTTGTAAATATAGTCTATCTAACGTTAGAAAGGGTGAAAGAAGAAATCCAATAATATGCAGAGATTAAGGAATTAATACCAAAATTCAAGGGTTAAATGTCTTGTAATATAAACAGAACCAGATGCTGGCAAACGATAGACCTGCTCAGGTTTTCATTTCTAACCATGCCCATGGTGGAGGCTTAAGATAATATTCTCCCTCTTATTTTTTGAAAAATCAAGGTTTGCATCTTGAGGTGTCAGGTGAGGCCTTCAGCAAAAGCCTCAGTGCAAGTGGCTTGAGGCTTAAGCCTCATGACAACCAGTGCCTTCTTAGTCTGGAGCTTTGTGTGTTTTTTTATTTCCAACATCAACTTTTGGCACTAGTTTTACACAGCCTAACATGTTTTAATGGCTTTTTGAGTTTTTTTTTTTAAAGCTTAACCTTGAAAAATAGAAAGAAAAGAAATTTAAATTAGAGAAGACAAGCGAAGCTGGACTTTAGCTAGCCCCTGCTACTAAAATGCAATAAACCCCTAGGTGACGACGTATTTTTCCACTAGTAGATAGAGAGCGGAAAAAGATATCTAAGACATAACTCCACTATTTTCTTTTATATTTGTCCAGTAGTCCTACTATCTTACTTTCTTTTTCTAAAAGAAGTTAAAGCAAACAAAATTCTTAAACTTATTTTAGAATTTCAGTTGTAGTCATGGATTAGAGGCCTTTTTATTTGATAGCTACTTTAATATTTGCTATCTTATTATTCTATTTCACGTTTCTAGTTGCAGTCAGAGTTTTAACTTTATTGAAATATTTATTTTGGAATTTTAGATTTTTTTGTTTGAAATTTTACATGATAATATTGATATATATTTTTGAATTATTTTATTGGTTTATGTTGAGGCTTACACCTTAAAGCACATGGCACCTCACTTAACATAGGCAAAATGCCCTGATACCAAATTTAGCCTTTTTAAACATTGCTCCTGCTCACTGCCATGAAACAAGTGTCAACAAGTTATTATCTAGCTATCAACATGCTGTGACTTGACAATTTCACAAGCATCTCTAAACAGAACTTTTGGCAAATGAACAGATAATCTTGGGGGAATCATAATACCTATAGGATTCACATTGCCCCAATAGCTCTCATCCTGAGGATGCACAAGAGGGTCACCATAAACCTCTGATGTTGACGTCAGCAAAATCCTGCATATATAGTACAATTAGTGAAATCACAACCACAATAAACAAAATCAAACTAAATATGCTAAAGCTGATTCAAACCTCGCTCCAACTCGCTTGGCAAGTCCCAACATGTTTAGGGTCCCAATTACATTTGTTTTTATTGTCTGTTAAGCATCAGAGAAAGAAGGAAAAGCCAGCATAAATGTCATTGTCCGATCTTAAAGAATGTGTTTCCGGCAACACAAGAAAGATTTCATCCTCGAACTTAATTTTACTCCCTTATGCAGAGAAAATGTTTCATAACATAAAAATGAGAGAGCGAGAGAGATTATTCTCTGGTGTCTGACCTTAACGGGATTGTATTTGTAAAAAATTGGGGAAGCAGGACAAGCAAGATGGTATATCTGATCAACTTCAATTAGCAATGGCTCCGTGACATCTGCATAAAGAAAGGACTAATAGTATAAGAAAGAAAGTGATTCCCAGAAAACTACGGCCTGGAGGAACCAAGGACATTCAGAATGCTCAGTGATAGAAGTAATGGAGAGAGGAAAACTTATCTGACATATTGATGGAATATTAGAAAGGAAATTATTATACTTAGTTTCCAATTTTGATGCGTATTTTAGGAAACATAATTAGGTTTTGATTTAATAGCTTTCATTATATATTTCCTACTTAGAATAGAATCATTTATATGAAGGGATCTTGTGCTTTGTAATAATAAAAGAAACTCTGATATATGAAATAATACTTTAACTTGGTATCAGAGCAATTCATTTTCCTTTGGCCTAACATCCTTGTTCTCAAATTCAAAAATTCACCAACCGTTTCCATCCAATCTATATACACATAGCCACCTTCCACCACCCATCCTAGCCCTACAACCACGTTCATACACAAAATATTTGAACAGCGCAAAAACAAGAAGAATTCGTCTCGAAGGCAGTAAATTTTTTCCTCTTTTTAGTTAGTTAGAAAAAAAAAAACCCAGAAGTTACTTCATCTGTTATTATGTAGTTGCAGTTTTCAGTTTTAAAAAAAATGCCGAAAAAAAAAATTCGTACAAGTCTGCTGCTGATTCAAATGCCCAAACCCTTGCTGCTGTTCATCAAAAACCAATTCCTCAACATACCAGCCCAGTTGTTACAGCCCATAACCTAAACTAACTAGCCCATAACCAATCCCATATACCCACAAATACAGCCCGTAACCCATATAAACCCAAGCCAACAATCCACAAAAATAACCAAGGCTGACAAAATTGAAACACACATATCCCAACCCATTACCCAATTACCCCAAACCAATCGCAACAACCCGGTCCACTACCCTTATCTCCAACCCATTCCCATATCCACTAACTCATTAACCAGCCATCGCATTACTTGGCCCAAATCTTCATCTTCTCCTTCTCAGCATCAACCCTACAATGCAACTTCCGCTCGTCACTGCCACATCACCAACCACCACCCTGTCCGTCGCCAAAGGCAATAGCCACCATTATACGCCTCGTTACCCAATCGCCGGCCAATCACATAAATCACCTTGTTCGCTCTCTGTTTCCCCAACCTCGCTGACTCACAAAATCCACAAGTGCCGCCGATCACCTATTCCACCAAACCAAAACCAATCATATTCACCTCCAGACCCTTATCTGAATTCCTGTCGCCGGTCACCTATTCCACCACCTACTACACTACCACAACCACACATTTCCCACCACCTGGGAGTTATGGATACAAATTCTCATAGCATCCTACGTCACATATAATTTAAATGACCAACAAGTGAGAAGGACAGCTAAACCATATTGGAGTGTAGAAATCTTATAATTTAAAAACTATAGAAAAGCCTACCATGACGGATAAGCTCAAATCTCGGATGACCAATCCATTGGCTTAGGTTGTCCTTTGAGCCAGTGAAGTAGTTATCCACAACAATCACCTGAGTAAAATAAAGTATATTCATGTAATGTTTGCCTAGAATGCATGTCCTCGTGAATAGAGGTGTTATTTATTTTACTGCGAAGGATAAGTTTCAAGGATATCAATCAATAAATATTTTTAGTTGCTGCACATAAGTATCTACCTCATTCTTCTCGTTTTCCATCAGTTTATCAACTAGGTGAGAGCCAATGAATCCAGCTCCACCGGTAACCAAAATTCTCATGTTCGCCTGTCATCAAGGTATCATTTAGCAGACTAAATACCACATTGCCAAAACATAACTGGAAAACATCAATAGTCCTGGGTAGGAAGAAAACAGTGAATTGAAAACAACTATTTAGAAAAATTTGTATATGCTCGAAAGACTGACAAAAGAACTCAACTTTCACCAACTCCTTCTATATGTAAATTTATGCATCTTTAGTGCTTGTTTGAATAAGATTATAAATTGTTGAAATTATAATGTGAGAGATATGAGCAGTGGATAAGTGGGCATTAGTTGTGGTTTTCGAAAGAATAATGTCATTTATCATTATAATAATGGAACATCGGTGATGTTACAGTCTATATGAGATAATGAGATTGGCCAGTTCAATTCTTACGAGAGAGGGGGAGGAGAGAGGGAAAAATGTGAGGGACAATGGTTGCCACATCACCGATATTCCATCATCATGATGATAAATAGCATTACTCTCTTCTAAATGTGTGATTAAAATTAATGTTTGATTTTGACTATTAAATTATAAGGAAATTACAATGTTTCCCAAACATGCACTTAGCATACCTACTTTTAAAAGAAAAGGAGAGGAAAATAAAATTCTATTCCACATTGGGAACCTTGATTAAAATAAATACATGGACATAACCATCAATCTCATATTGCACACAAGAAATGAGGAGTCCCATTGTGGTTTACTGCTAAATCAGTTACCAGACTACCAGCTTGGAACCACCACCATCATCACCACAAAAAAAGAAGGAAAAATAGAAATGCGTAATCAAAATAAAAGGATCAAAGCAAATAAGTTTTCGATTTTTTTTTTCATTTCATGATATAACAGCAGTTGATAATAGAATGAAGCTCTCACTGAGAGATATATTAGTGATTGGGCCACCCCTGCAGGCGAAGAAAGAATATCAGGTTCACGCAATTGATCAAAAAAATATTTCCTTCCATTTCTTTATGACAGAGCAATTGAATGAAGCAGTGCACAGCCTCTAAGATTATGAATAAGATATTCATTTTCGGTCCTATTAAAGAAAAGACCTTCAGCATGATGGTAGTAGAGTACAAACTGAGATTAAACTTGCAATAGAATCCAAAAACCAGTGATATTCAGTCAAATACAGGTCTTAGAAGTTAGAACTTTATGGTCAACCAACACTTATAGCAAATTTAGTTAAACACAACTAAAAGAGTCATACAATGTCAATCAAGAGCGACCCCAATAGAAAAGAAAAAAGTACACCCTGGATATATAATGAAATCTAGAATTTAAAAAACCTAGTGTTTATTAAGAACCATATTAAACCTGGAAAAATTTCGCTTTTCTCAATGGTGAGGGCTCTGGAGGAGGCTTTCTAGTAACGTGGTTATCTCCATTCGATGCTTCATTGGCCATTTCTTCGATTCCTCTGAATTCATAAACCAATTAGACCAAAATTAGCATCCTCGATAATATAATCACTGTCTCACTCCAAAATGCCCTAAGTTCAATGCAAACTACTTAATAATGTAATTATCCTATATACAGAAACCCAAGGGGATAACAAGATCATCTTCTTTTCCTTAGTAATATCAACAAGAATATGCAACTTGTAATTTTTACAAGCATAGACAGCATTCATACAAGTAAAATCCAGAAAGCCGTGACGAGAAAAGAATATATTTCCTTCTTCAGAAGGATCAACCCCCGGTGTCATTCTATAATTCCAATGCAATTCCAAAATAGATCATTATATCATAACACCAAAAAGGGGGAAATAGAAAGCAATGTATGTCCCTTTACACGGATCAATGTAATGAATTTCCTGCTTGCATTCTTTGTAACACCAAAATGCAGATTTGAAAAACTTTAAAGACAAAAGAAAATCTCTCCTGTTAGTGTATCCCCCCCAAGGTATCATATCTTCTCTCAAAATTCACAGAAAATAAAGTTTCAAACACATAATGTAATTGACAAAAATTCCAACTTAATTCTTCTGCAGTAATCTAACTTAACATAGACATTATCTCAAAACCCAAAAACTAAGAATAAAAGAGTTCTTCCATTACCAAATAATATAATTTGGATACAGATAAAAATATTATAGCATATAGTCGTTCCAAGATTAAAAGTAAAATAAAAAAATTTCAGTAAAGTCGAGCTCCGATCACCTACTTAAACAATTTAACACTTTACCTTCTGCAGTGGTGACAATTGCAAAGACTTGACCTTTATATACAAAATTTGAAAACCTAAAAAAATCAAATTACAAACTATTCAATTCAATTCAACAATAAAAACACGAAAAACACGCCTGCAATCATAAATTTCCATTACCAACTGGCAAGCGAGAGAAAAGAGAATCTTCAAGATTACGTCAAGTCGGTGCCGTAATCAATAATGCTTAATTACGACGCAAAATCAGATCTACAAATTGGCATTTATGAAACCATCCGAAATAACCGGCAATTAATTAATTACCTTGTAATTAGATTTTAATAATCACCGATTCTATAATACTTCTGAATTTTCCAATATATTCCTACAGAAACCAGATTTATATATGAATAAGATAAGTAATGGGCTGGTAGTGAGTTAATTGTCCTGATAAGTTATGTCTATCTTGGATTGCTCAATAAAATTTAAAATATCAAGTTTTAGTCACCAAACTATTCAAACATGGGGGTATTACTCACTAGCATAATATTCATTTCAAGCCAGTGTTTGATTTCCATTTTTTTAAAATACCTTTTTTCTCTTTTTTACAACCAAATATTATTCAATAAAATAATATTACACGTAAATCAAAATATTTTTCCTTTTTTAACCACAAATTCTTCATCAATCTATTATTTTAAAATACATTCTCAACAAAAAAAATGGAGCTCAAACATGGTGAAAATTTTAAGAATATTGCTATGTGTACATAGCAATACACATAACGGTGTACATAATATGAGAGAGGTGGGACCCGTGCTACTGTAGCGCAGGTCACACCCCTCTCACATTATGTACACCCCTATGTGTATTACTATGTACACATAACATGGTCCAAATTTTAAATGGAAATGCATAGGTGGTACCATGTCACGTAGTTACTAAATTGTCACGCAAGAAAGCGTCTTTCGTTACTCACTAAACTTTAAAAAAACATTTTCGATTGCTCACCATACTTTGAAAAATATTTTCAATTACTCAGTGAACTTTGATGTGGTCCAATTTTGATCATGAAACTTACAAAAATGATATCTACATGTTCGCTAAAAAATGTGTATGGTAAGCGCACGTGTCGCATATAAGTAATAAAGTGAATAAATGAGTTACACATTAGTTAAATTTAATTCTAACAAAGAAACACACAATAATTATGAATTTTTCAAATGATAACAACAGCTTAAAATGCTAGAAAAATAACGAAAAGATCACGAACATAAGATTTTTTATTATTTGATCTTTTCGTTATTATTTCATATTGAGTTGCATTAAAGCTATGCAATTATAAGTTATTTAAATTTGAATTTTGATTACCTATTAAGCTTTGTTACAAAGGAAAGAAGAAAAAGTATTGGAAAATGAAATTTTGATGTGAAATAATTTTGGGATCTAGTGTTCAAAGATCTGTACATTTTGATGCAATGCACGAGGAAAGTAAGAAATTCAAAATCAACACATTTAATAGAAGAATCAGAGCCAAACTAGCCAATTCTATTTGGTTCCGGTTTGGTTCCACCTATTTCCAAAAAAAAAAAAAAAATTGCTCATCCTAATGTTAATTAATGAAATTTTGAAGATAAGAATGCGTTGTAAAAATTAAACGATGGAAATATTATAATGAGAAAAATTAAGGACATTTAATGCAATTAAAATGTATGGTAACTAATAAAAATTGTGTAATTATCATTTATTTTATTACTAGTCACTGGTGATTAAAAAATAAAATAAATATTATTTAAATATAAAAAATAGTTAAAAAATTATTTGTGCAATAAACTTTTTATTCCATGAGAATCTTTTTGTACACTTTATTTATTATTATTATTATTATTTTATTTTATTTTTTAATTACGGGTATTTGATTCAATTAAATAGGAAAGAGATGCAAATCCATGAAAATAAATATCGATTATTATACATGTACATAAATAGTGAAATATATAATTGAATGTTAAATAGATATTGAAAAATAAAAAAATAAAATATTATTAAAATAATTAAATTGCAATAGCATTAGAATCGTCGAAAAAATAATTCTTAATTGGTGAGAGACTTAATATAATTATAAATTAGGTAACGTTTACGTGTATACGGTGAGGTGAAGTAACATTACCTAAAATTAATTTTTTATTCAAAAATTAAAAAGAAGTTACTTTTATTATAAATGATGAAATGAGATGAGACAGCATGTTTGACCTGAAATAAGCCAGCTTATTGCTCTTTCCGCGGTTTATTGTGGCAGTAGTCAGTACGTAGTAGTTTTTACTTTTTTAGCTACTTTTTAAAATAAATTTTTTTATTTGAAATTACAAGCATATTTGCATTTTTTAAAAAAACGTTGAACCCCAACCTTGAGGGTCCCCCACCGTCTCGCCTCTAGAACATTGTGGAGGAGGTAAATCGCAAAATGTGTCTCAACAGTCCAATGTACAAAACTGTCTTATTAGTACCGACAAAGAATTCAATTCCTTACCTTGTAAGAGACATTCGCATTTTTAAAACATAGCTAAACATATAAATGGCTTGATTGATGATTCAAATTGTGAAATTATTTGTCTCTTTTGCTTCATTTTCTCAATCTTTTAATACTAATTTACCGATTCAAAAACGATAAATCAATTAGGGTATCAATATTTTTTTTAAAATGATAATTTAATGAAACACAACAAGAAGTAACCTTGGAGTCTACGATTAGGAGATGTTCCTCTTGAGGAATGACAAAATAGACTAGTTGTAGACCTATAGTATCGAACTAACAAAAAATATCCTTGGTTTGACATAGGAATTACGGAGGAACAGAAAAATCACCAATTCACAAATGGAATCAAAGCTATTGGTTGGTTCCACATGGAACCATCAATATTTTGATTTTGAATCGAAATAAAACATTCTGTAACAATTTGGATTACGTTTCGATAGTTAAAAAAAAAACACTTGGAGCCCGTTTGGTACCGATTAAAATCCAATTAAAATTGAAAATATAGCCGTTATTGGGCCACACTCGTCTAATAAAAATTAACAATAACGGCTAATTTTTTAATTTTAATCCGATTTTAATCTCTACCAAACGGGCTCTTGAAATTGAAACAAATAGTTAGCATAATTAAAAATAAAATAAATCTTAATGTGTTTCTCAATATATATAACTATGTTGATGACTATATGTTAAAAGCGTTATAGAGAAATTATCAAAAGAAATTTGGAAGATTCAAGTTTATTTATCAATTACATAAACATTACATCATTAGTTATTTAATTAGTCAAAAAAATTACATCTTTATTAATTAAAAATTTAATTCTTAATCAAAAAAATTATATATAAACTAAGCAAACGTGCATTGCACGTTGCTTACACCTAGTATATATATACATATATATACATACACTTTTATGTTAAGTAGTTTGAAATCAAATCGAACCGTAAAAAATGATTTGATTCAAATAGTGCTGCAATGGTTTGGTCGGATAGAAAATTCCAAACCGTTTTACCGTCTCTTATACTATTAATGCTACAACCAAATTCTGTATAGCGAAAAATTTCATGCTTTTGCAGTGAAGATCATTAGTAAGTTTTATTTTAGAATTGGAAATTTTATATAAAATTTTGTGCAGAATTTGCAATGACAGAAGATAGTTATTTGATATTCAATTCTTGCATTTCTTGATCAAAATTCAATAAAAATAAGTGTAGCCGTCTCTCACTTTCTCTATATTGATAAGGATAATAATTTAAAATAGAATTTTTGTGATTATCTGTAACAGCTACTATCTAGATTTTATATCAATATTTCTTGTATAAATAATCATCAAACATCAATACAAAATACTTTTTCAATTCTATTAACCAGTATTCTAAAAAGCATAAAGTATGAACAATCGTGAAAGCAAAATTTCAAGTTTTACGAGCTTAAATGAGACTAGGCGAGATTTAGGCGTGAACAAGTTTTTTCTTATTTTTAGTATTATTTTAAATTTTTAATCATTTTAAAAATGATTTAATAATTAAATTAATACACATGAAACATCTAAAATTATAAAATACTATATTTATTTAATAATTCCTACCATTAGTCAATTATACAATTTTCAAGTTTTCGAAATACAAAAATTAGAATATTTTTCATAATTTCAATTTCAACTAGATAAGTCCTAATTAATAGATTTATAGAAATTTCATACATGCTTTTAAAGTTTGAAACAAAATAACAAGTCTCAAAATCATATTTACATAATGAAGACAGCATTGTAACTTAAATCTTATTTAACTATTTAAATAAAGTCATTTTTAATTTTGTACAGGTAAAATCTTTTAAACATTTAAAATTAAATTCAAATGAAAAGGTTTTTTTTTTTCAAAAAAAAAAAATAAAATTGATAAGCTAAAGTTAAATAAAAGACTATAAAAAAAAGGAAAAAAATCAATAAATCTCGCCTAGGGAAGACGAAAAAGATGAATGAAAAAATTCAACTATTTAAAAATTGAAAAAAAAAAAAAAACGTCTAGGTACGAAATGGGGTGTTTTGCCTGATCTTTGCTAAGGCACCTCCTAGACAAGTTTTTTAGAACACTACTGTTAATTACGTAACGGTATCAAAGTTTCGCTCCATGAACATCTTGTAACACCAAGCCGTGAGCCTCTTTCTAAATCACTCCTTCCTAAATCATCAATCTTATACGCAAATGTTTAGTCACCATTGCAATTTTCACATATAAGCTTATATTCCATGTAACACAATTTCCATCTTCACGTCAATTATCACACATGGTTAGGGGTAACCACGATTTGATTTAGACGATTTGTAATAAATTTTTAAATCAAACAATTTAAAGTGGTTTGAATTTTTTTTCAAAAAGAAAAAATAACATATATAGCCCTTGTTTGAGTCTCATTTTAGGGAATTTTAGAATAGTAGAATGATAATAGTGTGTAGCTAAAAATTAAAGAAAAGTTTTAGATTTACGCGTAATATTTTTTTATTGGAAAATGTGTGATTGAAAATGAATTTCGAAAAATATAATTTTTTAGAAAAATGGAACTATTAAATCATAAATATTATTCTAAAATTTTGCGTTAAAACATAAATAACATCATTACAAATATTACAAACCAAAGTTCCATAATTCTAATCATTATAATGCAATCTCCACAAGATAGCTATTATTTGTACAGAAAATATGCTGTCAGAATTAATACAGATGACACTTGACAGTTTTTCGTTGGATAATGGCAAAAAAAAAAAAAAAGAACAGATGCTGTCGCAGCGCCATTGTTATTAATTCTGGTAGCAATTCTTCTGTACATAGAGAATTGCTGATCTCCACAAAGATAAGAGTATAATATGTGAACTCATTGATTTTGTAAATGATGTAAAACAACTAATAAAAGAAAATGAATAGAAAGATCAAATATGATAATACCTTTTATAACTTTTTGAAATCATCCAATGCTTCTACCTCATCCAAATATTTACAAATCACTTGGTACATTGACTTCGTGGGTGATCTAGGATTCAAGTAAGTAAACCTCTCTTTATTTTCATGTATATATTAGATGGTTAAATGCATAAACGTGTTACCTAAATTGCTATTATATGAACATGATATTTAATTACTACGTTTTATATCATCAATGCTTCTCATAACATATTTATATATGTCAATGCATTCTAAATATACATGAAGTTTCAAAAAATAAAATTTTTTTGAAATGTCAATGATTCATAATGTTTTTTTGCTAAGAGGTGTTTGTATATGGCATGAAGAATGTGAGTGGAAAATGAGGAGTGGAGAACGACGTACCGATCAATATTGAATGTTTAATGTTAATGTTAACTACTTTGTGGTATTATTGATAGAGTGAACTGTGTTCCAAATAATAATTCTCATTTTCCAAGTGAGCCATGTGTCATAGGCATGAAGTTTGCTCATTGAGCTAACTCATTCCATGTTATTGGTTTTTAGATAATATAGACAAGATGATTCGAGACAACCACTTGTGGTGAGACGTGATTAACACTAACATATTTAAGGATCGATTTTCATTTTGAAATAAAGCTAACATTTAATTTAATCATCTTTTATTTTTATTAAGTACATTTTTTTTACATAAATGAAAGTGGTAAATGTTTATTATATCAAAAATAAATTTAATCGTTTTACCGCATTTATGATTTTTAAGAAAATTAAATGAAAATACTTTCCAATCAAGGTTATCTCGATTTGGAGTGTTAAACCACTGGTCCAATTTTGACATTTCAATATGGCACAACCCTTTCTAATCCTACAGTGTTCTATTTCATTGTTCAGAAAATCTTATGTATTTCTCACTTACATGTCGAGAAACACTGCCTTTGTAGTCAGTAAGCTTTCTCATTTCCTGCATCGACCGATAGAAACGACTTCTTCGATACCTGTGTGGCACACTGAAAATGGGCTTCTCCTAAATGGAGATTTGCATACTCTGATGTTGACCGGACAGGTAATAATGATGACTCAAGCTTCACCTCCACCAATGCCTAGGTTGTCTACCCAGGTCAGAATCCAATCTCTTGGAGTTCGAAGAAATAAAGAATTGGATTAATCCCTTTGTACGAATGAGAAAGATCAAGTAATTTCATTCATAACTTTGCTTCGTTTACTTATGAAATCTAACCAACACTAAGGAATTAATATCAAACTTCAACAAACACTTCAAGAAACACACCCTCTCTATAGATAGTCAAACAAATCTATTTAAATATAAGTATGATGGCCCCCCAACTCAAGGCACCACCGTCAACACAGATAAAGAATGGGTCGTGAATGATATACAATGTTGAACACATAAGTTTTACGAAGTGAATGTCAACTGCATCAATGCTATCAAGTTGAATATTCATCCCTTGCTCATTTCATTCCAATTTGAATGCTTTCTAATCCCATTCTGTTGAGTCGGTTCGAGCTTTTAGAATTCGTTTGTCAATAATTCTGTTCATGTAATCTATTTATGTTCATAAGGTTGGATGGTCATCCCGTTGTCTTTGACAAAGTGCTTCCAGGGATGGATGTCGTGTACAAAATTGAAGCCCAAGGCAGGCAAGATGGAATATTTGAAAAAAAAACTGTAAGAAAAGGCTTCAAGGCATCACAAATATGTACGTTTGTCCATATATTTTACTAATTGTTATTCTGTCATATCGTGGCACGATGGAAAATAGAAAAATTATGAACACTATAATTAATTCTTATTGCACGTGCATATTGTAACCCAAGATTTACCCAGCAGGACGTGGATAGATATTAACTCCATCCAACAAAAATATTTGCCAGCCTATTGCATGGCTGCCATTCCTTTCCCCTTTTTTCTCCCAAACTCTCTTCCTTCTATTACCTTCAAACACCTATTATTTTTCTTGATCACCAAAAAAGAAAAAAGAAAGGAATGTTTTTCTTTTTCTCCCAAACTCTCCACCTTCTAATATCTTCAAACATCTTTTAACTCTCTTGATCGCCTGAAAAGAAAAAAAAAGGAATAAAACGAAAGCAAACCAACTCTCTGAAAATTGAAGGGAGTTGGTCTTGAAAATCAAGACGAAAGGCAGACAATCTGCGGGAAAAAGAAAAGGAGGGATGGAATGCAACAGATCTTTCCACTTGTTTCTCTTCTTCCTTCTCATTGGCTTGGCTTCCTCTTCCTACATTTCACGTAATTGACATTCATGCATGCATGAAATTATATGAAGACTTATTTACCTAAAACTTTTAGAAATAAGAATGAGTAGGTGCATCTACTCATATCTAAAATTTTACGAAGATATCAAACAATGCATTTTTTATTTTATACCATAAAAAATGGTGCACGCATGATGCATATCGTCCTATTTTTGTTTTTGCATGAAAAGTTAAATTATGTATTGATAAAATGTGTTGTTTGCTCTTTGTATGAATAGATGATGTTTTCGAGTTTCATGGCTCAGTGGGCCGTAGCCTTCTGCAGCAGACAACCAGTAAGACTTCTTGTTCCCCGATTTTGTTCATACATTTTGTGAAAAGAAATAAAATTAAACTGAGGCACTCATATCTTGCTTATGATTTGCGTGACACGAAATGTAGGACACGAAAAGTTGTGGAGATGTGATAAAAAAATTATAATTTATATTTATAAATTAAATATTAAATTATTAAAAACATATTCAATGTTAATTTTTAATTCTTAATTTAAGGCCACAAAAAAGTCTATGATAGTATGTAGTTCATAATCTAAGTTTTGAAATATTGTGAACGAGGCTTTCAAGGTTTCCAAATAATATTAAAAAAATTTAAAAATTATGGAAGTATTTTAAAATTTTTGAAAAGTTTCCAAAGAATTTCATTTTTCAAAATATACCTGAAATGAAAATTTGATCGCCCCTAAGTTGAGCTCAAATCTCAATATTAATTTTAGTATGTTCTCCACTAGACAATATCAAGATCTATTATCCTTGCAACAATTTACTGTCCGTGTTGCAGATTGTCCTCTGAATTTGGAGACGCTGAACTATACGGTCGTAACAAGCCAGTGCAAAGGGCCGCACTACACAAAGGAACGGTGTTGTCCGCCCTTGAAGGAATTGCTTTGCCCTATTCGAGATGCAATCAATGACTTGAAAAACAATTGTATGGAAACCTTCTTTAGCTATGCAAATCTGTATGGAAAGTATCCGGCTTCCTTATTCGCAAATTTGTGCGTTGAAACAAGAGAAGGACTTGACTGTAAAGGCATAGGTGCACCACCACCTGCATCAAGTTGGGCTCCAAAAGCTACGCCACTCAATCTGCATTTGCTCATTGCTGGACTTGCAATCTTCATATTTAATCTATTCTGAAAGATCAAGTTCTAAAGGGCCGGAGAGATCATCTGTACTTTTCTATAAGTAAACCAAAACAATTGATACATAATACATCTATACTTTTTATATATAGACGGGGTACTTACAAAAATACCTTTAAAATTAGAAGTGTTTTGAAAAATCATATGAAAGGTTTTTAAGAAGTAAAAAATACTGTGTAAAATGAAAAAGTGACACAATGTCACTTTTTTTTTATAAAAATTGTCACTTTTTTACTTTTAAAAAAAAAATTCTTACTTTTTTTTAAAAAAGTGACACACACACACACAAAGTCATACAAATTCAAAAAAGTGACAAATACTTAAAAAGTGACGAAACGTCAATCAAAACATGTTTGTTATTAAAAAAAGTGATAGAAATTTTTAAAAAATAACAAACAATAAAAAGTGAAAAAAATTCAGAAAAGTAGCAAAAAAGTGACAAATACTCAATAAAGTTACAAACACAAAAAAAAAAATGATAAAATTGTCACTTTTTAAAAAAACGTGACACAATACTTAAAAAATGACAAAAATTCAAAAAACTGAAAGAAATTTTAAAAAAATTGACAAATTCAAAAAAGTGACGCAAATTAAAAAAAGTTACATTGATTAAAAAAAAGTGACACAATTAAAAAGTCACAAAGTTCAAAAACGTGACAAAATTTAAAATAAAAAGTGACACAAATTAAAT
The DNA here is from genome assembly GCA_912172775.2 of Fraxinus pennsylvanica. Taxonomy (NCBI): domain Eukaryota; kingdom Viridiplantae; phylum Streptophyta; class Magnoliopsida; order Lamiales; family Oleaceae; genus Fraxinus; species Fraxinus pennsylvanica. Next base: position 31,854,737 of record OU503044.1, read on the forward strand.
AAAAGTGATATAAAATTAAAAAAAAAAGTGACAAACATTCAAAAAGTGATGAAGTTCAAAAAAATGACAAACACTAAAAATTAAATCCACAATTTCGTCTCCATTAACTGAAAATATCTAATGCAACTACATAATTCACTGAATAGGTTTGGGATCTTATGCTATTCATAAATCTTTTAGAGTAGTATTCTTGGTGATAATAAAAATCAGATACAGCACTAACGGGATATCTTAAATCCTATGGTACACTGGGTTTATTCATGACACGGCCCTTTGTATACGACAGCCACCAGCTTCTTCTTCAAACTCAGAACATCCGAGCTTCCCACTTGCCTCAACTCTCCTGGTGCTCTTATATCAAGCAACTGAGCAATGATAAGTGCTAGTTAGAGAGTATAATGCTATGATAATTTGTTTTCTCTTCGGGTGAGAAAAAGTACCACAATTTGAATGCAATGAAATTACTCTTCAATTAACGAAAGCATTGGCTGCTTTAAATAAGCAAAGCCACATACAAACGAATCGAAATAAAAGTGAAACTAACATCTAACAAAATGATCTTAACAGCAACTACTGGAAACTTCTGCACGTAATTGTTACTAGCCTAGTTTGTAAGCATGCAACTGTCTTCCACTTTTGCACGTCATGTATGCACTCTCATGTCCCCACCCATCTTCCACTTGTCAATTGGAATCATCGGCCAGAACGAAGCCACCAAAATATTCGTTCTACAAGCTACATCAATTGCCCAAGGTACAAAAACGTGGGCGATAGCAAAAGTCGGAGAAAACTAAAGCTTGGAGAAGAGCGGCTCTTCCATTTTACTCCACACAGCCATGGCAAAGCCATGAAGATCGTCTCCTCGGCAATGGCAAAAATCGTATCAGCGGCAGGCAGAGATGGTAGAGAAACTGGTTGGGGTAGTTTAGTTTGGGTTTTAGGGGCGAAGCCTCCAAGGGAGACGAAGCACTCCGGGCGTACGATATAGCGGCCCAAAGATTTCGAGGCCGAGATGTAGTCATAAACTTTAACCATTATCGGAAACTGAATAAGATGATGTTGAATCAGCCCAAAGATGCAGTCACAATGGATTCTAATCCATTTTCGCGTAGAAGATATGGTTAATAAATGGTTAATGAATAAATTAAGTATAATTAAGTATATTAATCAATTCTTTAGGTTTTAGGCCATACTTAGCCTAATTTCTCCTTATTAAATTGGGGCAGAGAGAGGGTTTCACAGGTCAATTGTTGTGGCACGGACGAAAGAGGAAAAAAAATAAAGGGCAGCACGGCAGCTTCAGGTTCTCCTTTTCTCCTTCTTTAAAAAGTTTTTGTCTTCTTCTTTGATAGATTTTACAGTTTGATATGGAATGAATTTGCTTTCATTCATTGTAATGGATTATACACGTGTGTTTATATATACAATGGAAGGCACGCCTATGTTTGGTAAGTAACTAATCTAGGAAAAGAAATAATTGCAACATGGTAGGAAAATCCCTTAGAATTATATTCAATACTCCCCTTCAAGTTGGAGCATGAAGATTCGTAATGCCCAACTTGCGAGTGAAATGAAGAAAAAGATCCTTTCCGAGAGCCTTAGTGAAAATATCAGCTATCTGAAGTCTGAACGAGACGTGAGTAGGAAGAATGAGGCCAGAGCGATATTTTTTCTCGTACGTAATGGCAATTAATTTCAATGTGTTTTATGTGCTCATGAAAAACTTGATTGCAAGTGATGTGTAGAGCAGTCTCATTATCACAATAGAGTGAAATAAGATGTGGATGTACGACAACAAGATCGCGTAGAAGAGACTTCGGCCAGATAACCTCACATGTGGCGAAAGCCATGGCACGGTACTTAGCCTCGACAGAGAAGCGGGAAACAACAGACTATTTTTTTTGTGCACCAAGAGATGGGACTGGTGCCAAAGGTGATGAAAAAATCACTGGTGGAGCGACGAGTAACAGGACAACTGGCCCAATCAGAATCAGAGTTAGCGGAAATGCGAAGATCACACTGTGTAGAAAACAAAATCCCATGACCTAGAGAACCCTTTAAGTAACGAAGAATGTGGAGAACAGCTTGGTAGTGTGAATCCCATGGGTTTTGCATGAATTGACTCAACATGTTCACATAGAATGAGATGTCTGGGCGAGTAACAGTGAGATACAGAAGACGTCCTACTAACCGTCTGTATACACTAGGGTCAGAGAGTAGAATGCCATCATCAAGGTTGAGTTTCAAATTCTGTTCCATAGGGAAAGAAGCAGGTCGTGAACCCAAATTGCCATAATCTACAAGAATATCCAATGTATACTTGCGCTGATTGACAAAAATTCCAAGTGGTGATCGAGCAACTTCAAGGCTAAGAAAATATTTCATGACACCCAAATCCTTGATTTTAAAACGATCATCAAGGAGCACTTTGAGAGGCTAGAGATGGCAGAGAGATCATTTCCTACAAGCATAATATCATCAACATAAACTAGGACCACAATGAAGGAATAGCCAATAGTCCAAGTAAAAAGAGAATGATCTGCTGCAGACTGAGTGAACCCATCAGAGATTAAGACAGAGGATAGTTTCAAGTACTAATTACGGGAGGCATTCTTAAGACCATAAAGAGATTTAAGTAAACGATAAACACGAGTCTCCCATTGGTGACCATATCCAGGAGGAAGTGTCATGTAGACCTCCTCTGCTAAATCTCCATGAAGAAATACATTATTGACATCTAATTGATGAAGATGCCAATTACGGGCTGCTGCAATAGCCAATACACAATTAACAGTGACAAGTTTGGCACACGTGCAAAAATATCATGATAATCAGGGCCTTCAACCTGAGTGTAGCCCTTGGCCATTAACCAGGCCTTATATAGCTCAATGGAACCATCCGTATGAAGCTTGGTTTTGAACACCCACTTACAACCAATAGGTTTCTTATCCGGAGGAAGCGGAGTAAGAATCCAAGTATGATTGGATTCAAGGGCCCGAATTTCAGTTTGTATAGCATCACGCCAATGTGAATTCTTACCAGCTTGAGAATATCGGGTAGGGTCAGGGGACCGTGATAAAGCAGATAAGAAGGCAAAATGAGGGAGAATTTTTGATATGAAACAAAATGAGATAAATGATGAACCATACCTGAAGAAGTGACCGAAGTAGGAGAGGGTGTAACGGATGAAGTCAATGGTAGAGCAGGACAAATGTAGTCAGCAAGAGGGGAAGGACGATGTATAGCATGCTGGGGGCGAGTAGGGAAAGGAACATAAGGAACATCAGGAGGAGATGGGAGAGGGCCAGATGGGGTAGAGGTCAGTTCTAATTGAGGAAAGTCAGGAATCGGAAGCGGTAAGACAAGAGGTGTAGAAGAAGGTCGAGGCATTATTTGGAAGGGAAAGACATGTCCAATAAATGTGACATAGCGATAGATGAGAAACTTCTTGTTTTTGAGGTCATAAACCCGATTTGTACTATGAGTTGAAGGGCACCCAAAAAAAACACAAGGGCGAGCACGAGGTTGGAATTTGTCACGGTGGGCTGAGATAGTATGAGCGTAACAAAGACAACCAAAGATGCGTAAGTGATCATAGTGTGGTGCTATCTTATAAAGGCTCTCGAAAGGGGGATACATGTTGTAGAGAGGATGACGGGGTGCGATTGATGAGGTATGATGAGGTAAGAATGCACTCACCCCAAAAAGTAATAGGGATGCGCTCAAAAGGGGATACATGTTTTAGAGAGGATAACGGGGTGCGATTGATGAGGTATGATACAGTAAGAATGCACTCACCCCAAAAAGTAATAGGGAGGTGAGATTGAAAATGAAGACAACGAGCCACATTGAGAATATGACGATGTTTGCGCTCGGAAACACCATTTTGTTGTGGTGTCTCTACGCAAGTGCGTTCATGAAGAGTGCCCTGTTTAGAAAGGACATCCTGGGTAGCTCAAGTAATGAGTTCTTGACCATTATCAGTGCGTATATGATGAATTTTGCAATGAAATTGTGTAAGAATCATATAGAAAAAAGTGCGGAGACAAGTCAAAGTTTCGGATTTAAAATGCATTAAATATAACCATGTAACCCAAGTAAATTCATCAACGATGGGTAAAAAATAATGAGCACCCGATAAAGAAGCAGTATGATAACCACCCCAAATGTCACAAAAAATACGTTCAAAAGGCATCGAACTTTTATTTTCAATTAACCGAAAAGGAAACCGAGTATGTTTTCCACAATTACACGTGTAACAATGGTTAATAAATTTAGGATGGGGAATAAAAGGAGGGACATTATGAAAAGAAAGATGACCCAAACGTTGATGCCATGTAGCAAAAGGGACGTGACCGGATGATTGGAGAGTAAGCGCATGAGCAGGCTTGAAGTAGTACAGTCTGTTATACTCTTCACCCACGACAATCAGTTTCTTCGTGGTTAGGTCCTGAAAAGTGCAAAAAGTAGGAAAAAGCAAGACAACACGGTTGAGATATCTTGTTAGTTGGCTGACAGATGATAAACTAAAATGAAAATTAGGGACGGATAAAACATTAGAAAGGGTAAGGTTATGAGATAAAGAAATATCACCGGTACTTAACATAGGGGCATGTGCACCTATAAGGAGGCAAACAAAGGGGGACAATCACTACGATTTGAATTAGTGGGGGATGAGTCTGCAAAAGTGGGAGAATTACGGGGTAAAGTAGCAATTTTAGAATTGGGGAATGGCTAATTTGCAATATGGTACGTGGCTCCACTATCAATAACCCACAAATTACAATCAGTAAGAGAAGGAGAAGAATTAGAGAAAATTTTGGGAAAATTCTAGGTACCTGTAAAAGAGTGAGCTGCCGACTTGAGAAACTCCAGGAGTTGGGTGAATTGTTAGTGGAAAGTCCTGGGATGCTGCTCACGGTGGGAGGGGCAGAGGCAGCCGACATTTGTTGGACGACCGGTGATAAGAAACGGGACGTGCCCCGTTTGGTCTTGTCTGGCCACCAATTTGGGTACCCAATAACTCTGGAACATTTGTTGCGAAGGTTTCCGGTTTACCGCAAGCTTCACAAGGTGGCATTCTGGCAGGCCAAGTGCGACGGGGGCGCGACGGGGCCTGTGGTGGTGTCGACGAGCGGACGATAAAGGCTGAGGGCTCTGATCGAGTTGTGGGCAATTGAACTAGACACTGGGTCTCCTTTTGATTTGGTTGATCAGACAAATGCAAGAAATATGGAGAAGAAGCATCTGTGAGGGATTTTTGGGCATCTAAAAAAGGGGCAGGTTCGGCCATGGCAGGAGCAGGGTATTATGTTTGAGAACCTAAAACTCTGATACCCTGATAGATTTTACAGTTTGATATGGAATGAATTTGCTTTCATTCATTGTAATGGATTATACACGTGTGTTTATACATACAATGGAAGGCAAGCCTATGTTTGGTAAGTAACTAATCTAGGAAAGGAAATAATTGCATCATGGTATGAAAATCACTTAGAATTATATTCAATATTCTTCTTCTGCTTTAAGTTTTCTTTTTATATTTCTTTGTTGGAGATACAAGGAGGATAGAGAAGGGGGTTTCATTGTACAAGGAGGATAATCTCTTTCAAGAGAGGCTTGTTTCTCAACATAGTGAAAGGATTGCTCTCCCGGCTTGTCTATTGCCTTAGTTTATGTTTTTTCTGTGAATTTTACTTTGATGTTTGCATATATATCTTTGGGGTGTGCCGTTACCGTTGCGAATTTACGACAAATTGATATCAGAGCTCGGGTTGGTTGTGTTTGTTCTACAATGGCTTCAAAGGGGGTTAGAAAATTTAAAGTGGACAAATTCGATGGAAAAAGTAATTTTGGTTTATAGAATATATGAGTGAAGAAATTTCTTGGTTCAATGGGGCCTAATTAAGGCGTTGTCTGGAAAATCAATGAAACCCGTAGTGATGAGTGACGATGACTGGGAGGAGTTAGAGATGAGGTGATTAATACAATTCATCTGTGTTTGGCAGATGAGGTATTATAAAACATTTTTGTGGATGAATAGTCCCCTGTTTGTATATGACAAAATCTCTGACGGACAAGTTCTTCCTCAAGCGATAGTTGTATTCAATCAGAATGACAGAAGGTACAAGATGCAATTTTGTTGGAACATTTCAATTTGGTCAACAAAATTGTTAGGTTTTAGTTGATTTTGTAATTAACAAATTCTGTGAACAAAAGGACTCAAATTGATAGAGTGTAAAAGTTCAAGGAGTAATGTGCAATTTGTTTAAAAGTTGGTTAAATAGGTCTAGGGTTTCGAGTTTGGAACAAGGAGGAAAACAGCGCGAATTTTCGTTGGACAGTCGCCAAGGGTTGGCTTGAGCTACAAAAGCAGAAACATCGTCGCAGACCGTCGTCCCTCCTTTACTCGGTTGTGGCTTGACTGTCGTGGCTCCTCGCTCGAGCGACACTTTATATGAAAATTTTTTATTTCTCGTTTTAAAGGTTTTTTTCTTGGCCCATATGTTTTCTACCCTACCTATAAATTTCAGAAGTCATTATGTACGAAATTGGAAGGTTGATTATTGAGAGAAAAAGTCTATAGAGTGAATCCTCTACATTATTGCTTTCAACCTTCATTTTGTGTGAGATCTTCTAAGAGAAAAACATCAGATCCAAATCCAAATACCAAAAATCATACTTCCTACATATCTGTCAGAGGTGCTGAAGATCGAGGAAAGCGACTGGAGTTCTAGTCTGTGAATAACGGGTTGTTCTTCGTGATCCACAGGAGATAGGCGATTCTACTAAGCTAGGGGCTGCTGCATGATAGCGGAGTTCTAGGAGAGCGTTGGTTGTTGTAGCTATCAAATTGCAGTCATGAGATCAGATAGTATGTGTCGTCGTCTAGTTTGGTAGACTGTAAGTCTTGAATCATTTATAGTGGATTGACCGGCAAAGCGCCCGGAGTTTTTCCCCGTTGGGTTTTTCCGTGATCATACCGTTGTTCGTTTACTGCTTTATATTATGAATGTATGATCTATGGTATTTAAACTTAGGCTTAAATTGAATGCATGATTAATCATCTAAAGATAATTAATTGGTGACTTGTTGCTAATTAGTTAATAAGATTTTAATTTCGCATATTACACCTATTCACCCCCATCTAGGTGTTGTTAGGGTCGAACTTGCATTTTTTAATTGGTATCAGAGCCTTAAATCGATTCCTGACTCTTTTGTTATTCTAGATGAGTCAGTCATTGTCCGTGTCTCCGTTTTTCGACGGAAGCAATTATGCCTATTGGAAAATTCGAATGAGAACTTTTCTAAAGGTTTTGGATGAACATATTTGGATAAGTACGTAAAATGGGTGGACTCCGCCTACAACAATGGTTCAGGTGTAGTTACACCCACTGATATTTCTTTGTCGGCCAAAACAAATTTAGATGAGTTTAACTGGAACAGTAAGGGCCTTCATGCCCTATTCATGGCTGTGTCTACTAAAGAGTTTAGGCGTGTATCGATGTGTGAAATTATTAAGGAAGTTTGAGATATTTTAGAAACCACACAGAAGGGAACTAAAACTTTTAAGAACTCTAAACTGCAGATGTTGACCACTAGATTTGAAGAGATAAGGATGGCTAATGATGAGAAGTTTGATAGTTTATATGCTAAACTAAATGACATAGTCAATTCGAGTTTTAATTTAGGTGAGAGGATCCCCAAGTCAAAGATTATTAGGAAAGTCCTTAGATCACTGCACGAGAGGTTCAGACTCAAGGTTACTGCGATAGAAGAGAGTAATGACTTAGATGCTGTTAAGATTGAGGAACTCGTAGGATCACTTCAACCTTATGAACTCACTATTTCACAACCTAAAAAGGTTAAATCCATCGCTATGAACACTGTTAGAGAAGCTGAGAGCTAGTCCACTGACACCGAGACCCTTAGGGACGACGAAATTGCATATTTCGTTAAAAAGTTCCAAAAGGTGATGATGAATAGAAGAAAGCTTCAGAAGTGGAGTAGTGAAGTCCCTAGTAAACTCTCAAGAGGTAGACGTGAGAAGAATACCTCTAGAACTCCTGTTAAGAAATCTCAATCTGTCCAATGCCATGAGTGCAAGGGATTTGATCACTTTAGGAATGAATGTCCTAATCTGAATACGAGCTTGAATAAGGAAAGGCGTAAGGTTTTAGCTGTTACCATGAGTGGTGAGGAGTCAGATTTTAGTTCTCATGATGAGACATTTGGTGATGAGGATGAACAAGATTATGTGGCCTTCACCTTGATTGTTGAAGTCGAATCTGATCGTGAGATTTAGAAAGGAGAAAGGGAGGATGAGAGTGAACGATCGGGAGAATTGTTAAATTGTCGTGTTGCTCACCTTGCTCTCAAAGCACAAAATAATTCCATGTGGTATCTTGACAGTGCATGTTCAAGACACGTGTGTGGTGACAAATCTTTGTTTTCTTCACTTGATGAGTGAATGGTGGTATAGTTAAGTTTGGTGATGGAGCTACTGCACCGATACTTGAAAAAGGAGTTGTGAGTATTGTTAGACTACCTGCCATCTCAGATGGTCCAATTTGTTGAGTATCAGTCAAATCTGTGATGCTGATTTTGAGGTTACCTTTTTCCAGAAAAGGTGTTCTGTATATGACTCGACTGGTAACATTGTTCTTGAAGGTGTGAGAACATCTGAAAATTATTATGGAGTCTTACCTAATTCTAAATACGGGTGTAGTAGTTAGTGTCAAGATCAATGTAACTGAGTTGTGACATCAACGATTGGGCCACATGAACTATAACAGTCTAGCTAAACTTGTCAAGAAGGAGATTTTCAATGGTCTACCTAAGCTGGATAATTCCGATACAACTGTTTGTAGTCCATGTCAACAAGGTAAACAGCTTAGGGTACCCCAAAAACAAACTTCTAAGATCTTAACGAGCAAGCCTCTTAAATTACTCCATATGGATCTAATGGGACCATCGAGGACCAAAAGTCTTGGTAGTAAAAGATATATCTTGGTTGTGGTTGATGACTTTTCTCGTTTCACTTGGATTAAATTGCTGAGAGATAAAACTGAAGTGTTCAGTTTTGTCATCTCCTTGTATAAGAAACTTAGAAACGAAAAAAGTTATTCTGTGTCCAGAATTCATAGTGATCATGGTAAGGAGTTCAAAAACTTAAATCTTGAGAACTTCTGTCTGGAAGAGGGAATCCAACATAAACTCTCATCACCAATCACTCTACAACAGAATGGGGTAGTTGAGAGGAAAAATCGTGTGCTTCAAAAAAATGGCGAGGGCTATGCTTCATGGTAAAGATTTTGCTATGCATTTATGGGGTGAAGCCATAAATACTGCATGTCACATTATCAATAGAGTTTATCCTAGACCAAAAATTAACATGACACCGTATGAGATCTGGAAGGGTAAACAACCTACTGTTAGTACTTTCGTATGTTTGGCAGCAAGTGCTACATTCTGAGAGACGGAGAGAACTTGGGAAAGTTTGATTCCATGAGTGATGAAGGTATATTCTTAGGATATTCCAAGAATAGTCGGGCTTATCGAGTGTACAATAATCGCACACGTGTTGTGATGGAATCTATCAATGTGGTAGTTGATGATCCTTGTAGTGAGGGGAAGATTGGAGGAGAGTTTGTTGAGCAGGGAACAGTTGGATGTTGATCCCCCACAAACATCAAATGAGTTGGTTGTTTCAACTAAGGATTCTACTTTTGATAATAAAGCTAAACCACCTAAAGAACCTTCGTCCAGGGTCAAATTGAATCGCCCTAAGGATAATGTGATTGGAGATATAGAAGAAGGAATGAGACTTCGCAAGAGGGTTTTGAACAACCTATCATATACGAGCTATGTGTATCAGATTGAACCAAAAAAGGTTGAGAAAGCCCTTAGAGATGACTGTTGGGTTAATACTATGCATGATGAGTTAAATTAGTTTGTCAGAAATAAAGTTTGGGACATAGTGCCTAGGCTTGATAATTGCAATGTTATTGGTACTAAGTGGATATTCAAGAATAAGACGGATGATCAAGGTACCATTACGAGAAATAAGGCTAGGTTGGTTGTTCAGGGATACACTTAGGTTAAAGGTGTTGGTTTTGATGAAACTTTTGCCCCGGTAGCTATGCTTGAATCCATTAGAATTCTTCTTGTTGTTGCATGTACCTTGGGTTTCAAATTGTACCAAATGGATGTCAAGAGTTCTTTCCTGAATGGTATTCTTTAGGAAGAAGCCTACGTGGAACAACCTAAAGGGTTTGTTGATCCGAAATATCCTCACTATGTGTATAAAGCCTAGTATGGGCTGTAACAAGCTCCTAAAGCTTGGTATGATCGGCTTACTGCATACCTCCTGGAACATGGTTTTGCGAGAGGTGGTGCAGACAGAACCTTGTTTATAAGACGAATTGAGGATAGCATCACCATAGCTCAAATCTATGTGGATGACATCGTCTTTGGTTCTCCCATTGATTCACTTGCTCATGAGTTCGCTAAGTATATGAAGCAAGAATTTGAGATGAGCATGATTGGTGAATTAACGTACTTTCTTGGTCTTCAATTCAAGAAGACTGATGAAGGAGTGTTTATATCTCAATCAAAATATGCCGATAATCTTGTCAAGCAGTTTGGATTAGAAAGCAAGAAATACGCTAGAACCCCTATGAGCACCACTATCAAGTTAGGTTTAGATCCTACAGGCAAGAGTGTTGATCAAACACTGCATAGGAGTATGATAGGTAGTCTGCTTTACCTCACTGCTAGTAGACCTAACATAGCATTTAGTGTAGGGGTCTGTGCGCATTTTCAGGCTGATCCTAAGGGATCACACCTTAGCGATGTGCGACGTATTATTAGATATATCAATGGTACTGTTGATTATGAGATCCTATACTCTAGGGACTCTAATCTTGATCTTGCTGGTTATTTCGATGCTAATTGGGCTGTTAATGCCAGTGATAGAAAGAGTACTTTTGGTGGTTGTTTTTATGTTGGTGCTAACCTTATTGCTTGGATGAGTAAGAAACAAAATTTCATTTCATTGTCCATAGCCAGGCCGAGTACATTGCAGTAGGAAGTTGCTGCACTCAACTGCTTTGGATGAAGCAGATGTTAAGCGATTATGTGATTGAACAAGGTACTACGACTGTGTTTTATAATAACACCAGCGCTATTAATATTTCTAAAAATCCCGTTCAACACTCTCGGACTAAACATATTGACATCAGATATCATTTTATTTAAGAGTTTGTGGAAACTTAAATTGTGAATGTTGAACATATTTTTATTGAGAACCAATTGGCTGATTTATTTTACTAAGTCGTTGGATGGTCTTAGGTTTGAATATCTTAGAACAGCTATTGGTATTTCTGTACCTCATTGATTGGTATATTTGATGCATGCTGGTATTCTACTACTGTGTGGCATTGTGTTATGCATGCATGCATCATATTTATTTACTCATCTTTCATGCATTTTATTTTATGTTCTTGTGTTTTGTTTGAATTTTAATATGCTTTGTGTAGTTGGTGCGCATTCATGTTTTTATACAAAAATCTAATAAAAACATTTTCTTTTCTTGCTTTGGTTTAAAGTTTAACAAAAAAAAAAGGGAGATGTTGATTTGGATATTAGTTTTACAGCATGATTTCCACTACACTTGATTTTGTTGGTTGTAATCAAGAAAGAGTTTATTGAGTGAGCTATAATATAATTTCCATAACTAGCTTAGGATACTTTTGGAATCTTAATATAGGTCTTTTCATATACCATCTACACTGCACACACTATAATATTGACTGTGGGATTTTATCGCACGTGTGAGTTGTGGGATGGCAGTCACATGTTAATATGGTGACTTTGAACATGAATTGACCATTTTTATTAGATCTAAGCTCGATATTATTCCTGCACGAATCAATATATGTCTGGAAAAATAATCATAAGGGTCTCAATATCTTAATGCTTCTTTTTGAAGCCTACTTGACTTGAGTAATTAAGCCTGCGGAGTTTCTCATAACCTGGTGCCTATGGTCATCTGACTTTGGGTTAATCGACCTAAAGCTCGTTACAGGGATCATGTTAGTCGCTTAATGGAAATGAGCATGCATTTACGATGAATAAAAATATGTGAGCATTCATATTAAAAGCTGTAATAAAAAGAAAAATATTTGTGTTGTAAGTCAGGGGGAGAAAATAAATTCTTCATTAGAAATGAGCTTTCATATGTAGGTTCTAATGTGAATATGGTTTGACTTTCATAAGTAGAGGAATATACTTATTAGCAGTGATGTTTAGCATATCATTTCTCACAAATTTAAGGTTTGGAGTACTACTGTCAGAGGATTAGTGACACTTAACACATATAAGTCACTTATATCATTTACTTCATGGGTGTTTTGAATTGGAATTGTGGGAAAATTTATTGTTCCCTGTATATACTTGTGATTACTTATACCTACATTATTGAGATATTGTGTGATTTTGCTTTGTCCATTGTCATTTGTAACAAAAAGAGTGAGAAGATTGTATTGTAAGGGGGAGACATATCAGACACATTTATTGGTTGAGCAGCTACATTTATCTGTAGGGGCCAATGGGGTGAGATATAGATACGTTTTGACATTTGACTTGATATATATTGCATTGATTTTTACTCTTATGTCTTATGTCTAAAGGGGTCGTTGGGGGTGAGACATAGATACATTTACCTACTGCTTAATTACATTGAGAGTTTGCAGTAAGGAGGAGCACATGCATATTTGTTTGAATCTAGTTTTGCTAAATTAAGTTTTTGATGTTTTTACAGCTTCAATGTTTCATTTTGGTATGTTGGGTTGTATTGATACTGTGACTTAGTTTAGCTTGTGATTTAAAATTGAAAAATATACTATTTGAGTTACAATTGTTTAAATGACATATACAAGTGAGCTGTTTGAACTGTGATTATCTTTGATACTATTTTTCACACATTTTACAATGGCATTTGAGTTGTCTATTTCAGAAAACAGGTAGTACAGAGTTCGTTCAAGACAGTTTGTAGTTTAGGTCGTGTCATTATTTTGAGTCTGTAACTTTTATTTTATTACTGCCTTGACATAGATTAGTATTTTGTCACAGAATGTCAAATGGAGAGTTTGTTAGGTTTAGTTGATTTTATAATTGGCAAATTCTAGTATAAAAGTTCAAGAAGTAATGTACAATTTGTTTAAAAGTTAGTTAAATAGGTCTTGGGTTTCGAGTTTGGAACAAGGAGGAAAACGGCGCGAATTTTCGCTTGACTGTCTCTAAGGGTTGGCTCGAGCTACAAAAGCAGAAACATCATCGCTGGACCGTCACCCCTCATTCTCTCGAACGACAAGTGTCGCTGGCTCCTTGCTCGAACGACAACTTTATACAGGAAATTTTTATTTCGAGTTTTTAAAAGCTTTTTTCCTGGCCCATATGTTTTCTACCGTACCTATAAATTTCAGAAGTCATTCTGTACGAAATGGAAGGTTGATTATTGAGAGAAAAAGTCTAGAGAATGAATCCTCCACATTATTACTTTTAACATTCATCTTGTGTGAGATCTTCTGAGAGAAAAACATCATATCCAAATCCAAATACCAAAAATCATACTTTCTACATATCTGTCAGAGGTGCTGAAGATCGAGGAAGGCGATTGAAGTTCCAGTCTATGAAGAACAGTTGTTCTTCGTGATCCACAGGAGATAGGTGATTCTACCAAGCTAGGGGCTGCTGCAAGATAGCAGAGTTCCAGGAGAGTGTTGTTTATTGCAGCTAGAATTGATGCAGAGGAGTACAGAATTCAGGAGAACTGTCGAATTGCAATCAGGAGATCAGATAATACGTGTCATCGTCTAGTCTACTAGACTGTAAGTCTTGAAACTTTTATAGTGGATTGACTGGCAAAGCGGCCAGAGTTTTTCCAGTTGGGTTTCTTCGTGATCATACCGTTGTTCGTTTACTGCTTTTTATTATGAATGTACGATCCGTGGTATTTAAACTTAAGATTAAATTGATTACATGATTAACCATCTAGAGATAATTATTTGGTGACTTGTTGCTAAATAGTTAATAAAATTTTAATTCTGCATATTACACATATTTACCCCCCCCCCTTTAGGCTTCTAGGTATTGTTAGGGTCGAACTTGCGTTTTTCACAAATTATCTTTCAACCATTCTATATCCTGGCCTCTTTGGAGTAAAGCATAAATCTTGCACAGTGTAGTTCTTGGTAGTGGTTGCAAATTGTTATTATCATATATTTAAATCCACAAGTCCTTATTTTCTCACCCATAACATAATAATATAATATAGAGCAATAATAGCTGAATTTTATCATGAAACAGTTGCATCTTTATTTTCAGTCCTCTAACCTTTTCCTAAATGGTTTTTGTATCTGTATATGCACATGGATATTGAAGTCGTCATCTTGTTCTAATACATTCCTTCATATGTTGCAAGATGATATTTTAACTTCAAGTTCTTCTTGTCAGAGTTTCACGGAATGGAAGTATCTGTTTCTGGGACTTGTTTTTGGCACTCTCGGAATTCGTTTCTGAAGTTATCTTATGAACGAACTCTGCTTTTGCCCTATATAGACTTTACGCCATGTAACAAAAGATAAACGATGAAAGTCCTAATTTTTTATAGGTGGAAGCATTTTGATTTTGCTTCAAAATTAATTATTATGAGTGTTTTGTTGGATAATTTCATCATATTTAGGGCCACACGTTGTATATTAAAATGTGTGGTGCTATAATTTACATGATATTAGTCAATTAAAGTGATCCACTAAAGATGAATTTTGACTAATGGGTATTAGGTTTCATGGAATTAAAGTGTAGATACCGGATGTTTGTTTTAGATTGATGAGTTGCCGATTTGAAACAAATGAAAGATAATGACCATTCATTATCTTATGGTTATATGGGTCATGGTCGCCAATTTGTTGTGTTCTTCAAGATTTTCTGCAACCCCATCAACAGAGATCAAAATTGAAAAGAAGATCACAAATCAAATTGGAAGATCATAACTCATTCATACAAAGAATCAGAAATCTATGGATCAAGGTATGTTTATGCTTCCGCTATTTCGTTATTTTCTCTAGTTTCAATATGGAGTATTATTTAGGGTTTATATGAGATAAGTATTTGAATTTATAATCCATATTATGTTTTTCTATCATGTGGTATCAGAGACTCTCTATAGTTGAAATTTTGAGAAATTGAAGATTTAAAATTTTGAATTTTTTTTAGGTTATTTGATCTTCATATTATTTTATGAAATTCTAGCATATTATGTTATGATCTTCAATTCAGTATGTTAATACATGATATTAACATGTTATTGTGATATGATCTTCGATTTAGTATGTTATTACATCTTATTCAAGCATGTTATTATGGATTTAAGCCTCTTGTTATGTTTATATTCAAAGGTTTTCTTCACAAATTCGAATTTTTTGGATTAAAGTTTTTTTTTTAGATCTGATTTTTATTTTAAAAAAAATTTATGATGATGTAGCCACTGGCTGCTGTTACAGCAGCGTTCCAAGGGGGATGCCTGCCATTTTTGACCTTGGCGGCGCCGTCCGGTGCCGCCAAGGAAGAAAGGGAGGAAGATGAGGGGTTTCTTCTACATTTAGGTTTTTCAGTTATGGAGTTATGGAATTTGAGGGGGGCAGGGGCTTGGGCTACAAATTTGAAGTTTTGGAGCCCCTGATTGCAATTAAAAATTAGCGTTATGGTTGAGTTATTTATTATTTAGCCCCTAAAGTTTAAAGTTAATTCTAATTGGGCCTTAAGGTTATGAGTTTTAATATTTCAACCCCTGAAGTTCTAAAATTAATAAATATGGGTCATTTAAGTTTTGAATTTTATAATTCTGCCCCTAGAGTTTTAAAATTAATTAATTTTGGCCATTTTAGTTCTGAATTTTGCAATTAAAGCTCTCAAAGTTTCTGATTTTGTTCTAATTGGCCACAAA
>OU503044.1:31914427-31945555 GCA_912172775.2 Fraxinus pennsylvanica
CAAAATAATAGTCTAGAAGAAAATATTTAGAATTTGGTTATTGTAGAGCTTGGATTTATTCTGTTTTTACGGCTACATTCTCTGTGAAAATTAGTTAGAGATAAATTCTATTATTTCTGTATATATAGACCTCCATTATACATTGTAAACACACATTAAATGAATAAAATCATTCCATTTCCTCAATTCATTGGTATTAGAGCAGACATCATCTCTCGGTTGCAATCGAGCAACAGGATGGTGATACAGGCGTAATAGTATTTGTCCGAGACTAGTCATGGGTAAGTGCAAAGCTAGTCTCACGTGGACATAGGGATCACGGAGCCTGGTGGATTGTCATGGTTCCCATTACAAGGTATGAAACTTAAATTCTACATCGCAAGTATGGACTTTCGGTGTATGAATTAGACTTAGGCTCTCCAACTTCAACAGTTGGTTTTTTGAGGTATGACTCTTTCAGGATCTATTTAGGATCCTCAATAACTTTTGGGTTATGCTACATGTACCGAATTTTTATACCAAATCTTTTACACTCCAATCACATTAGGAGATGAGGATCACAAGTCGGAATTTTTAAATACACATGGAGCCCGCACGCATTGTGAGAGGGGGGACACCATCCGGTACCCCCATTTGGTACAAAGAGACTAATTCATAATTTATTTATCATTTATCTCTGCAACCGTTGAATTTTGTATTACTAGAATCTCCAAAACAGTCAACACTGGAAGTTTAGTCGAAATCTTCAAATTTTAGGAGTTTTGTTCAGACAACTTAATGAAATTATGTTGAATTTTTTTGTAGTCCAAAAACAACCTGCACCAGAATTTGTAATAAAGATGTTTGTAGTAATCAAACTTGATTTCTTAAGACAATCATTGCAATTTTCCTAATTAATAGACGTCTTTCATTATATCGCCCAAGATATTTGGCACTTTCTATATCCTATAATATAATTAACTAATTGGGATGTACGAATAATTTTCGAAAAATGAGTTGAGTGGCCATTTTTGAACAATTGTCTGTCGTGGTTTCGTGACCCTTCAATATTTTGACGAGACAGGAGCGAAGATCTCAACGGGCTCTTAGTAACGATAGTCTTGAAGTTATTATTTTGATAAGAATGTATAGATCGTAAGTGGGTCAGAATTAGAGATAATAATATGAAAAACGAAATGGACAATTTGAGCAACCAACTTTGGATGCTTATAAATTTTGGAAAAATTGGGAATTGCATATGAAATATATTATATTTTCATTAATATAATTTAAAATTTAAAATACAGAAACTACTATATTTTCTATAAAAAAAAAAATACCAGAACTACTGGCAACCAAACTTTCCTCGTATACCATGAAGTAACTGACATTCTCTTTCTTGAATGGGCTGAAGAATTGGAGATCATTTAATTGCCTCCTGCCATTACGGGAATTCAAATTGAGATGGAAATCGACTTCATACAACTTTGAATCGATGATATTTCATAAAGCTTACTACCACCTGTCATATTTGGGAAATTCCGATCAAATTTTTTTTCTACAATCTACCAATAACAGACGCTATTATTTGTTGTATATAAAGATTTTATATTTTGACCATGATATTACAGATTTTCGAATGTATATTTCATCTGCCATTTGTTCTGATCATCGTTTTTTTCTAGGAGTTGGGAAATTCATGCAAAATGTGGAATGGAGTCCTAGCGTAGTGTGACAGGTTCCAGTTCTAATGAATTTCATTTTATGGGATTAATCCTTGGGTTTCTTGTATCATCCCTTCCAGTAGTTCATAATAACAGGAACATATTTAACACTAAGGGGAGGAAATTCTAGAAACCGGTCCTTCTGATCAAGCAGATAAACACACGCAATCATTTTTTAAATATAGTAATAATGGAAGTGCAATACTCGGTGAAATAAAAATAAAGTACGCTCAAATCCTCACCAAGAAAAGAAAATTCAAAACTTTCTTAAAAATTGTCACAGAATTGAATTGAGAATGTAAGTTATAATTTTGCACCTGCCAGATCATGAACTAATAGTAAATTCATCCAATTGTTGAACTTCCGTTTCAGGAATGGAATAGGATCAAGAAAAAAAAAGCATTACACTTGCATAGAAGAGATTCTACATATACGAAGAAAAAGGTGTTCAGAGACCAAATAAATTCGAAATTTATGACATAGATATTGTTTTCTTTCCAGGAAATAGATTAGCTAATCTAGGTTTAAGCTGCCAGATGGAGCATTTTGTTCTAAAATAAAACATCTTCATTTATTTATTAAGCAATCCAAGTATCAGTGTAGTAAATATATATTACACAGTATAGATACAAACATGTTGTGTTTTATAGGCAAATTATGAACCACTGTACCGGTTTATAACCATCTATCATGTAATCAGGATGATGAGATGCAGCTTATTAGGTTTTCCAGAGTTCCATGTGAAGAGCCACCATGCCTCAAGGAAACATTTGCCTTCTCTTTGAAATCCACTACCCTATTTCTGATCTCTTCACCTTCTTCATTGTCCATTAGTTTTCTGATGACCTCCACAATAGTTTTCCTCTCCAAGCCATTATCCAGTTGTACCCCAACTTTCCAAACATGAGTAACATACCTTGCAATCACAAACTGGTCTGTAAAACATGGCATGCAGATCATAGGGACCCCGGCACATATGCTCTCTAGAGTCGAGTTCCAGCCATTATGAGTCCAAAACGCTCCTACAGCAGGATGAGCAAGCACTTCTAGTTGAGGAGCCCATTTGACAATATGTCCTCTTTCACCCACCATATCTAAGAAACCACTAGGCAATGATTCCAGCCATTGCGAGCCATGAATTGATCCAGGTCGAATTACCCATAAGAAAGGATGCTTGCAATTTGCTAGCCCCCAAGCAATCTCCAAAAATTCATTTTCTTTTACAGCAGCTATACTTCCAAAGCTCACATAAATTACAGATTTAGGGGCTTGCTTATCAAGCCAAGAAATAGAAGTCTCATCTGGTTGCACCAAGCTACTTGAAGCAGATGGAAAGTACTGGTGAAAGGGGCCAACTGGGAATATTGGCGTTGGAAATTCTTGGCGAACTGCAGCAACTGCAGATTGTTCAAGTTCTTCAAATGAATTGAAAATTACGCCTGAAGAAGTCCTAGCTTCATTGACTAGTCCTGCAATTAGCTGATAGAACATCTCTGCATTCGGTACATTGATAACAGGAAGATCCTTAACTCTTAAAGGAGGAAGCTCTGGAACAGGTTCTTCTAGTCGAGAAGCTGAAGGCAAACAGGGAAAGAAGAGATTGGTGATCTCAATGATGGGCTTTGGTTTAAAATTAGTGATATAGAAGACGTGTGAGATTTTAATAAAATTGACAGCATAAGTTTAAACAGCAGTTTCTAAAACAAACTCTTTTCTGAAATTTCAGAAATAGACTGGGATCTCTTCTTTTACTGACTATGACTGGACTCTATTACATCATTACTCTATGTAAGAAACCATAATTCAAACCAAAGTTCATACTGGGAAAATATGTCTTCAGTCTTTTAACTCCTTTTGCAATTGAAAGGAAAAATGTTTGAACTCCAAAGGATCAAGATACTTGGAATACAGATTTCTAGGTATCAAGATTTCATTTCGTCCAAACGAATAGACCCATTGGTTTCTCAGATTTTAATGCTACTTCTCAAGAACTTGTCTCCAATTTATGGTGCTTTGCAAATGTTTCATTTACATTTAATTCGCAGTTTATTTTCTTTCCCTGATGAGTTCTTGCAGCGACTGTTGCAGTAACTAATATATGTTAAAAGGATTAAACTATTTGTACACACAAAGTATACACCTCATTGACACCTCCTTACGTGTCAAAAATCTGACAGTTAATTAAAAAGGTGTTGTCAAGATCAATATACCAAAATCTGTTAAGTGTAAACTATTATGTTTGTGACTCAAATTCCATGTGATTTGGAAGTTTGATTCATGGAGGAAGCCTGGATAATTCTAGTTTAGAAGTTCTATTTGTTAAGTGATTAAATTTTATCATGGATTGAGAGTTTGATTAGAATAAAGACTTTTAAAATGGATAAGGACTCTACTTTATCTATAACTTCAAGATTTGGTTCCTATAAATCCTCCACAAGGTGTAGACTCTTTATAGACTTAAGAGAGGCTCAACATAATAATTAGATCATTATTGTATACATTAGAAATTTGANTCCTATAAATCCTCCACAAGGTGTAGACTCTTTATAGACTTAAGAGAGGCTCAACATAATAATTAGATCATTATTGTATACATTAGAAATTTGAGAGAATTGTTTAGATTTAGATTGAGAGAATTAAATCTTGTAAAGACAATTTTAGTTTCTTGGTATAATTAATTATATCCTCTTCTTCCACAAAAATCTTGATTGTTGAGTGACTCATTAATTTCATATTACTCATATTATTCTCATCTTTAATTATTTGACCGAATTCTCAACAAATTAGTATTAGAGGGATTTTGGTATTTTGTTTGTTTTCTAACAAGTGGAATCAAAGCCAAGGTTTTTTACGGTTCTTGAGAGGTCCAAATTGGTTATTAAAGCGAGATTTGAACAAGGTTGATTGTTTCAGAGATGGCAATCATAAAATTTGAGATTCCGCTTTTGGATCGCGCAGTAGATTTTCTTTATGACAGATCAAGATGCGAGTAGTTCTTGCTCAATTGGATCTTGATGATACTTTGTTGGGGATAGATAGAATGCCTGTAACAATGACTGTGAAGGAGAAGCAACGAAATGATCGAAAAGCTCTATCGCAAGTACATTTTCATCATTCCAATCATTCTTCGGGACATGATAAAGGAGAAGCACCGCTGGGTTGTGCTTAAAATTGGACCAGCTTTGTATGACAAAGAGTTTGACAAGTAAGTTACACTTGAAGCAGCTCTTGTATTCTTATCACTCGAGGGAATGTGGATCTTTGGAAGATCATTTATCGGTATTCAAGGAAATTGTCGTTGATTTGGAGATCGGTAAGGTTAAATATAATAAAGAGGATTTAAGGTTGATATTGTTATGTTCGTGGCTGCTTTCATATGTGACTTTTAGATATTCAATTCTCTATAGTCGAAATACTCTTACTATTGATGAGGTATATAATGCACTTTATTTTGAGGAGAAGATGAAGCATCTGGTCGTCGGATCTGAGGGTCTTGTTATTTGTAAGAGGAAGGCACGTGGTCATGAAAGGGACATAGTCAAGAATAGCAACAGTGATAAAGTTTGTTGCTATTGCAACAGTAAGGGATTGCTATGAGTAGCGAAAAATGTTTGCTACTACATATCAATAAGAACAATCAGAAAATTTCCGTAATGTCAATCTTGCAGAAGAAGACTGTGATGGAGATCTTTTGGCGATTGCTGAAGATGACTCTAAACTCGACACGGATTAGATCTTGATTCGACTTACACTTTTCATGTGTTCAAACCAGGATTGGTTTTCTTCATATGAAACAGTTACAAGGGGTTCCATGATGATGAGAAATAATGAGCTTTGTAAAATAGCTAGGATTGGTAATGTTAAAATCAAGATGTATGATGGGACGATTAGAACATTTAGCTAGGTTCGAGATGTTCAAGGTATAAATAGGAATGTAATCTTTTTAAGTACTCTTGATTTAAAAGTGTTAGTTTTAAAGATAAAGAAACAGAGGAAAAATTAAAAATACAGAGAAGAAGAAGATCCAGAAGTTGCAACATCAAAGGGAATTCATTTATTCAATCAACAATCTTACATTTAAATAGCTAAAGGAAAAACTGAAAACAGCAAGTAAAATGCAGAAATTTAAGGCATTCAAGCCATTATCTACATCACGTTAAAATAATAGAAAAACAACTCCTTAAGACTAGGGCTAACTTATTGACTGAGAGATAGAATATCTAAAACAATAACAATAATTAGAAAAGTGACGTGGACTAATAACAGTCCTAAAGCAATTTTTAACAAAAAGGATACAGGTATACCAGTGAAAGTGGAGGTAGAGTTCTGAAAGTTAGGAAGGGTGCCCGGGTAGAGTTCGATGGTCACTATGGATGCAGTTGCAGCTGATAGTTTGATAAGCAATAACTCGGGTAGAGTTGGTTGTGTTTGGGTTGTTCGTGGTCATTCAATCAATAATATTAGGAAATCTTCTAGTAGATCAGGTGGAGCTGGTTGTGATCTTGTTAATCATGTTACTCGTGGTGATTCGAGCAGGCTTGACAACTCAGGTGGTGTTGGTGTTGGTGTTGGCGTTGCTCGTAGTGATTCAAGCAGGTTCGGTGGCTCGATTGGAGCTGTAATGAACAGGACGATTCAAATAGGTTTGGTGCGCAAGGTAGTTCTGCTGGTAAGCAAGGCTTGAATTTAGTTCATAGTTGCTGAGTGTGCCCAGGAGGGGTATGGTGTGGCGACATGGTGGAAGAGTTGGAGAATGATTTGAAGAGTGAAGACTTAATTCCATGCTATCGAATTTGTATCAAGGTGAAGTTTGTTATGTTTTGTGACTCAAATTCCATGCGATTTGGAAGTTTGATTCATGGAGAAAACTTAGATAATTTTGGTTTAAAAGTACCATTTGATAAGGGATTAAATTTCATCATGGATTGAGAGTTTAATTAGGATAAGAACTTTGGAATTGATAAGGACTTTGGGATCAAGGATTCTATTTCATCCATAATTCCAGGATTTTGCTCATATACATACTCCACAAGGCGTAGGCTCTTTATAGACTTAAGACTCAACATAACAATTAAATCATTGTTGAATACATTAGAAACTTAATAGAATTTTTTGGATTTAGATTGAGAAAATTAAATCTTGTAAATACAATTTTAGTTTCTTCATACAATAAATTATCCTCTTCTTCCAAAAAATCTTGGTTGTTGTGTAATCCATTAATTTTCATATTCCTCGTATTATTCTCGTCTTCAATTCTTTGGTCGGATTTTCAACAAATCGGTATCAGAACGATTCTGATATTTGTTTGTTTTCTAACATAAACTATTGTGTGGACCTTTATCTACATGTAGCATGGTCCATGTTAAAATTCGAGCCCATAAACGAACTGCATATCTTAAATTCCATAACATGCAAAGATTTTTACAAGAGTTTGATTTCCATGTACAGGAAAAGAAATTGAAAATTTCACACTTGTGTATACACTATGAAGTATAGAAAAACTATGAAACAACATTAGGTTAAGACAAACCTTGAATAGGGAGATATCCTTTTTCGCGAAGAAGTGGAATTGCAGCAAAAGCCCGGAAAACCCCAACACCAGACGTTCTTAACACAAACCTGGGCAGCTTAAAACTCTCAGCAACTTCCCTAGTAAAATGCAACACAGTATCTGATATCAAACAGGTGGTGTGCACCTTTGACTCTCCAGACAACAAATCCGTCAAACAATCTTTAAAAGGATCTAAACAATTAACGTTGAGAATCGAAGCAAGAGCAAAGATACTAAGTTCCGAGGTTTTTTTCTCGGAGAAACCATCGGAGATTGGGAGAAAGGTGAAGTTGGGATAACTGGATGGATTTGGAGAATTGTATCTGGTGTGAATTATAGTTATGGAAAAGCCTTTTGAGTAAAAAATTTCAGCCAATTGAAGCATGGGAGTAACGTGGCCTTGGAGTGGCAGTGGGAAGAATAGCAGCCGCCCGCGTCCTCCTTTGTCCGCCATGAAAATGGCCTTTCCGACTGTGGATATAAATAGCTTTTTTGTTACAACTTCTCCTCAGTTTCACATTTATTCGTCTTCTCGAAAGACCGCTGACTTGACTCGGAGGGTAGACCAGTGTTAATCCTTATTATTATATTATAGGGTTAATTTCACTAACGATCATTGAAGTTACCTGAAAATTATAAAACGATCATTGAAGTTTAAAACTTGTAAAAACGGTCACTGAAGTTTAAATTTCTTTCACAAACGATCACTGAATTTTCAAATTTTTTGGGCAAGTTTTGCGGCGATTTCCGACAACTTCCGACCACCAAAACTGCCGGATTTGGATACCATTGGAAAGCCCACAATGGCCTCTTCAATTACTACAAAAAATCTCCCCATAACCCCAAGGGATTCGGCCGAAATATACCCACGAAATCGGCTACCGAATAATCTAAAAATNTGATTTCGTGGGTTTATTCCGACCGAATCCCTTGGAATTATGTGGAGATTTTTTGTGGTAATTGAAGAGGACATTATGGGCTTTCCAACGGTATACGAAACTGACGGTATTGGTGGTTGGAAGTTGCCAGAAAATTACTGCAAACTCGCCCAAAAAATCTGAAAATCTGGGAAGATTTTCAGATTTTTCGGTAGCCGATTTCGTGGGTATATTTCGGCCGAATCTCTTAGAGTTATGGGGAGATTTTTTGTAGTAATTGAAGAGGATATTATAGGCTTTCCAACGGTATCCAAATCCGACGGTCTTGGTGGTCGGCAATTGCCGAAAAATCGTCGCAAAACTACCCAAAAAATATGAAAATTCCGGGACTGTTTGTGAAAGAAATTTAAATTTCAGTGACCGTTTCTGCAAGTTTTAAACTTCAGTGACCGTTTTGTGATTTTTAGGTAACTTCAGTGACCGTCTGTGAAATTAACCCTTATATTATATGAAAAGTTGTATTTTTTCTTCCCTTTTTTTCGAAGAAAAATTGCACTATTGAGGTCCAATAAATTACATTTTTAGCAATTTACTTCTCAACTTTATCTTTTACTGATTTTAGTAACAGTGTTATTTCCTAAATAGATTAAAATTGTTTACTTCTGTCTTTAAAATTGTTTTATTTTAACGACCAATGCACTCTTTTTTTGTACAGACCATTGCATTCTTATTCCTTGTTAGCCTAAATAAATTGTCGATCATGTGGGCAACAACACTCTGGACGCCTCCTCTTCAATTTAGATTCCACCTACACATTGAATACGTCGTTAGGAGGCAAAGGTTGCCGACCGAGAAAAATGTACAACAACTGTTTGCACACCAATAATCAAGTCACTGTCGAAATTAAATTTATAAAGTGCAAGGAAAAATAGTGGAATGGGAGTGGCTAGAGGAAATGAAAACTTACTTTTAAATATAGGAATATATTGCCTATTTATTATAGAGAGTGAAATAGGCCAGATGGGCTGTAGGAATAATGGACTGAAATCAAACCAAGATGAGTTAACTAAGCGAATAATACATATATCAGCTATTTAGGAAACACTATTTCAATTTTACAATAAATACTTTCAAATTTCAGAAATCAAGTTGCAACTAATAAAAAAAATTTATAATATATTATATATAGAAATTTCCTTAATTTGGTATGATTTAATAAAATCCCTAAAATCATGGAATCCGTTATCATTTGAAAACAAGATTCTCATCAAAACAGCTATTCCTCCTCTATGTAACCAGCTAATCTTCCAGAAGCGATTCCATTGATCTCTGCAATTCGAAATTGCGGAGTGCTAGGAGCTCACAGTTGCTCCGAGTTTAGAGGATCACGCTTAAGCCGGGTTATTGGTGCAAAGAGGTCATAAATATCTCAACTGAGATCACGTCCGAATACGGTCAAAATCGTATTTCTACAATTGAAAAATTGTTGGTCGAGGCAGGTCACAACCTAACAGGAAATCAGGACGCTATTATCTCTCTTCAATTGTAAGTATTCCTCTACTATTATTGTTTTACATTGCATTGATGTTGATGGCTGCCAATTTTTCATTATCTCTTCGTAAGTTTTTAGTGTGTGTAACTGACAACGATTTTGTTATGAACGATAATTGCAATTGTGACCGATTTTTACGATGCACGCCATCTTTACGAATTGCAAATCAATAAATATGTGTGGCAACAATTTATCCATGTAACTATAATATGAATCTGTGATCTTAGTATGTATTTGTGACCAAGTTTTCGTTTGTGACTGAGAATTAGAATTGTGACCAAAATATTGCAGTGTGACCATCATGCTGCGAAACAGTGAAACAGGCGTGAAAATTGGTGTGATGATGTGAAACGTTGTGACCTTAATGTCATTGTGTTGTGACTTTATTGTGGTTTGTCACTGACATTGCTTGTGCATAAATACAGAAATAGGTTACGCGCATGTCTGCTTGATGTATGGAGAACAATCATCGTTGTTGTTGCTAGATTGTAATTGCTGCTATGTGAAGCTTCTGGACGCGATAGTGACAGAATTCGGTTTAGATCCTACTAGGGGCGGTGGTCACAATGAAATACCAATTGAAAAATGATATGCCTTTAGCCAGAATAAGAAGTGACAGCAATATTTCGTCGTACATTACTCTCAAAGGTATGGATCGTGCTCCTTCCAAATATCCCATCAATATTGAGGACACAGAGTCAGAAAGTAGACATCAGTGTCTCAGTTTTCCACACACCCAGGCAGTCTCGGCTACTGTAAAATNCACACATGTGCTTCAAACATAGTATTAAGATCTCACAGGCAGGTCACAACATCCGTAGTGTCTTCCTTCATCAAGTATAAGTATACATGGTTACGTACCATATACACTCTGAATGGTACATGTAATGACATCTTACATACCTAAGGAGTTTCTTTGAACTATGTTAAAGTTTGGAGATCCTAATACTAGACTTTGAAAATGATTAGCGGTGATCCTAAAGAGTCGTACCAACTGCTACTAAGCTACTTTTACATGCTTGAACGGACGAATCCAGGAACGGTTACGGGATTTGAGGTTGATAGTCACAGTAGATTCAAGAATTGCTTCATGGCGCTTGGTGCATCAATTAGAGGATGGTTACATTGTAGACTTGTCATTGTTGTTGATGGAACCTACTTGACTGGACACTACGGTGGTATATTGTTCACAACATGTACACAAGATGCGAATAACAGCATATACTTACTCGCAGTTGGAATTGGAGATAATGAAAACGATAAATCATGAACCTGGTTTTTCGAAAAGTTGAAGTCCGCTTATGGAACAAGATAAGGTCTATGCTTTGTACCGGATCGTCACAACAGTATCAGGAATGTAATTGAACGTGTTTATCCAGGAACTTGTCATGGGATTTGCACATACCATCTACTACAAAACCTCAAATCATATTACAGAAAATCTGGTCACAACATAACTCAAGCCTTCAATGCAGCTGTGCGTGCATTCACATTGACAGAGTACGAGTACAATATGCAACAATTAGATAAGATCAACGCGAAGATCGGGAGATACTTGGTAAGCTATTACTTTCCCTCACTAAATACTATCATGACTTTATATATCTAATTTCTTCTTCAATTTTTGCATTTTGTATAATGAAGTTGGACCAGAAAGGTGGTCAAAATACCACATTCAGGCAAACAGATACTCCGCTATGACGTCTAATATAGTATAATCGGTGAATGGGGTCACAAAAGCAGAAAAGAACTATCCTATTGTGGCTTTGTTGGAGTCATTGCGAGAAATCGTACAATCTTGATGCTATAAGAATAGAGATATTGCAAATAGCACATTCACGAAGTTGTCTACAAAATACAAGAAATTAATTAGAAAAATGAGCACGGAATTGAAAAACATGAGGGTAATTGTAGTATATGCTAGATTATTCAATATATTTGTCTTAAAATTGAACCTAAATGTTTTATTTGTGACCTAACATGATGTACTTTCTTTGTGTAGGTTTCTCCTGCCAACTAAATAATATTTTCGATTTCGAACGAGAGCTCCACATTTGTTGTCAACATAGAGCAGCTTACGTGTACATGTAGGATGCTCCAAGTTGATCAGATACCATGTCCACACACTTTAGCAGTGATAGCAACTACGAAGGGAGATTTATATGATTACTGTTCGTACTTTTACACTTCAACATAGAGCAGCGTACGTGTACATGTAAGATGTTCCAAGTTGATCAGATATCGTGTCCACACAGTTTAGCAGTGATAGCAACTATGAAGAGAGACTTATACGATTATTGTTCGTACTTTTATACACGAGAGGTGTAAACGAATACATACCAGGAATCTCTATACCCAGTCGATAATCGAAATGAATGAACTGTGACTTAAGAAATAGAAAGCGTAGTTATATTACCGCCCAACGAGAAGAAGAGTTCAGGGAGGCTAGCAGAAAAAGAGGAAAAGATCGTCTGTATAAATCTGTGACATTTGACTTGTACATGTGTACATGAATTGTGACATGTGAACTTCTGCATATTTGAAACATACCGTACTGCTAAGAGAAGAGTCTGGGCATACAAGCTCATACAACCATGATTTGGAAATTACCGTTAATGACCCAATGAAAAAGGGAGGACGAATGATATCATCAGTGTCATTAATTTTTTTCCTGAAAGTAGAAAATAACCAAGACTTAACTCGAAGAACAATGTTTTTGCAACAAAGTCAACTTCATCCGCAGACTTGTCGTGATTTTGAGAAACAACAATAGTGTCCGAATTCTTAGTTTATTTTCCTACATCGATGATGTATGGGGATTGTAGTACTCTTGTGGGTTTTGGAGTCCTCTTAACAGGAAATCCAGACGTCGGTGCAGAAGGGGATGATACTTGCACGTAACATCATTAGTGTGACTCGTGACTTGTTGACCGATATATGTAACTTTGTGATTTGTGAAGCACAAATAGTGTTGTGACCTATGATTTGTCAGTGGAGAGAGTATGAATGGAAATGGATAGAGATAGGTGTAAAAGACATGAATATTGTAATGAGAAATAAATAAACGTACCAGGTCCTGAACAATTTTTACCTTGGTCATCGATGCGTCTTTATCATTACCTTCGGTCTGTTCCGCCACACCGACTCTATCATCACCAACTGGATTTTGTACTGGTATTGGTGTTGAAAAGATCTCCAAATCAAATGAAGGGGTCGGAGGGAAGTACGGGTATTCAACTGCATCCGCATGATCCATCTTACCCTTGCCTTTTCAGTCTATTGGTGGCTCACTGCATGTGACCTGACTGGAACACAAAATGTAATTTTGAACACAAATATGTGATCTTGCGACTTCTAGAAATAAATATGTTGCGGCAATTTTTCGGCAACTTCCGACCACCAATACTGTCGGTTTCGGATACCTTTGGAAAGCCCACACCATCATCTTCAATTACCACCAAAAATCTCCCTATAACTCTAAAGGATTCGGCTGGAATAAACCCACGAAATCAGCAACCCAAACTGGGCAGATTTTCAAATTGTTTTGGTAGCTGATTTCGTGGGTTTATTTCGACCGAATCCCTTGGAGTTATGTGGAGATTTTTTGTGGTAATTGAAGAGGACATTATGGGCTTTCCAACGGCATCCGAAACCGACGGTATTGGTGGTCGGAAGTTGCCGGAAAATTACTGCAAAATTAAGTTACTGTCAAAATTAAATTTATAAAGTGCAAGGAAAAATAGTGGAATGGGAGTGGCTAGAGGAAATGAAAACTTACTTTTAAGTATAGGAATATATTGCCTATTTATTATAGAGAGTGAAATAGGCTAGATGGGCTGTAGGAATAATGGACTGAAATCAAACCAAGATGAGTTTAACTAAGCGAATAATACATATATCAGCTATTTAGAAAATACTATTTCAATTTTACAATAAATACTTTCAAATTTCAGAAATCAAGTTGCAATTAATAAAAAAAATTTATAATATATTATATATAGAAATTTCCTTAATTTGGTATGATTTAATAAAGTCCCTAAAATCATGGAATCCGTTACCATTTGAAAACAAGATTCTCGTCAAAACAGCTCTTCCTCCTCTATGTAACTGGCTAATCTTCCAGAAGCGATTCCATTGATCTCCGCAATTCGAAATTGCCGAGTGCTAAGAGGTCACAGTTGCTCCGAGTTTAGAGGATCACGCTTAAGCCGGGTTATTGGTGCAAAGAGGTCATAAATATCTCAGCTGAGATCACGTCCGAATACGGTTGAAATCGTATTTCTACAATTGAAAAATTATTGGTCGAGGCAGGTCACAACCTAACAGGAAATCAGGACGCGATTATCTCTCTTCAATTGTAAGTGTTCCTCTACTATTATTGTTTTACATTGCATTGATGTTGATGGCTGCCAATTTTTCATTATCTCTTCGTAAGTTTTCAGTGTGTGTACCCGACAACGATTTTATTATGAACGATAATTGCAATTGTGACCGATTTTTACGATGTATGCTATCTTTACGAATTGCAAATAAATAAATATGTGTGGCAACAATTTATCCATGTAACTATAATATGAATCTGTGATCTTAGTATGTATTTGTGACCAAGTTTTCGTTTGTGACTGAGAATTAGAATTGTGACCAAAATATTACAGTGTGACCATCATGTGCGAAACAGTGAAACGGACGTGAAAATTGGTGTGATGATGTGAAACATTGTGACCTTAATGTCATTGTGTTGTGACTTTATTGTGATTTGTCACTGACATTGCTTGTGTATAAATACAAAAATAGGTTACGCGCATATCTCCTTGATGTATGGAGAACAATCATCGTTGGTGTTGCTCGATCGTAATTGCTGCTATGTAAAACTTCTGGACATGGTAGTGACAGAATTCGGTTTAGATCCTACTAGGGGCGGTGGTCACAATGAAATACCAATTGAAAAATGATATGCCTCCAGTTAGAATAAGAAGTGACAGCAATATTTTGTCGTACATTACTCTCAAAGGTATGGATCGTGATCCTTCCAAACATCACATAAATATTGAGGTCACAGATTCAGAAATCAGACATCAATGTCTCAGTTTTCCATCGGTGTAGGCAGTCTCGGATAATGTACAATCTGGAGAAGAGCTATTTTCGCTACAGGAAATAGCAAGAGATATATGTGAAGTAACAATAGAACCATTAGGTCACAATCAAGCATATGAGGTCACGATTGTATCAAATCCTACTGCGAGAAATGTAAAAGAGGGTCAGGTTTTTCGGAATAAAGAGGTTTTAAAATTGAGCTTGTGTTTTTATGTCATACAAAACATGTTTGAATTTCTGGTTGTTCGATCAGACAAAGGTGAGTATCTAATCAAGTGTTCCCATGATGAGTATAATTGGATATGCAGATCTTCAAGGATGAGTAAAACATATCTCTTTAAAATTAGGAAGATTAGTGATGGACACACATGTGCTTCAAACATAGTATTAGGATCTCACAGGCAGGTCACAACATCTGTAGTGTCTTCCTTCATCAAGTATAAGTATACATTGTTACGTATCATATACACTCTGAATGGTACATGTAATGACATCTTACATACCTACGGAGTTTCTTTGAACTATGTTAAAGCTTGGAGATCCTAATACTAGACTTTTAAAATGATCAACGGTGATCCTAAAGAGTCGTACCAACTGCTACTGAGCTACTTTTACATGCTTGAACGGACGAATCCAGGAACGGTTACGGGATTTGAGGTTGATAGTCACAGTAGATTCAAGTATTGCTTCATGGCGCTTGGTGCATCAATTAGAGGATGGTTACATTGTAGACTTGTCATTGTTGTTGATGGAACCTACTTGACTGGACACTACGGTGGTATATTGTTCACAACATGTACACAAGATGCGAATAACAGCATATACTTATACGCAGTTGGAATTGGAGATAATGAAAACGAGAAATCATGAACCTGGTTTCTCAAAATGTTGAAGTCCGCTTGTGGAACAAGAGAAGGTCTTTGCTTTGTACCGGATCGTCACAACAGTATCAGGAATGTAATTGAACGTGTTAATCCAGTAACTTGTCATATGATTTGCACATACCATCTACTACAAAACCTCAAATCATATTACAGCAAATCTAGTCACAACATAACTCAAGCATTCAATGCAGCTGTGTGTGCATTCACATTGACAGAGTACGAGTACAATATGCAACAATTAGATAAGATCAACTCGAAGATCAGGAGATACTTGGTATGCTATTACTTTCCCTCACTAAATACTATCATGACTTTATATATATCTAATTTCTTCTTCAATTTTTGCATTCTGTATAATGAAGTTGGACCAGAAAGGTGATCAAAATACCACATTCAGGCAAACAGATACTCCGCTATGACGTCTAATATAGTATAATCGGTGAATCCAATCACAAAAGCAGAAAAGAACTATCCTATTGTGGCTTTGTTGGAGTCATTGCGAGAAATCGTACAATCTTGATGCTGTAAGAATAAAGATATTGCAAATAGCACATTCATGAAGTTGTCTACAAAATACGAGAAATTAATTAGAAAAATGAGCACGGAGTTGAAGAACATGAGGGTAATTGTAGTATATGCTAGATTATTTAATATACGTGTATTAAAATTGAACCGAAATGTTCTATTTGTGACCTAACATGATGTACTTTCTATGTGTAGGTTTCTCCTGCCAACTAAATAATATTTTCGATTTCGAACGAGAGCTTCACATTTGTTGTCAACATAGAGCAGCGTATGTGTACATGTAGGATGTTCCAAGTTGATCAGATACCGTGTCCACACAGTTTAGCAGCGATAGCAACTATGAAGAGAGACTTATACGATTACTGTTCGTATTTTTACACACGAGAGGTGTAAACGAATGCATACCAGGAATCTGTATACCCAGTCGATAATCGAAATGAATGGACTGTGACTCAAGAAATAGAAAGCATAGTTATACTTTTACCCATAAGAGGCGTACATGAATGCATACCAAGACTCTGTATACATAGTCGGTAATCGAAACGAATTGACTGTGACTCAAGAAATAGAAAGCATAATTATATTACCACCCAACAAGAATAAGAGTTCAGGGAGGCCAGCAGAAAAAGAGAAAAAGGTCGTCTGTATAAATCTGTGACATGTGACTTGTACATGTGTACGTGAATGTGACATGTGAACTTTTGCATATTTGAAACATACCGTACTGCTAAGAGAAGAGTTTGGGCATACAAGCTCGTACCACCATGATTTGGAAACTACCGTCAACGACCCAATGAAAAAAGGAGGACGAATGATATCATCAGGGTCATTAATTTTTTTCCTGAAAGTAGAAAATAACCAAGACTTAACTCGAAGAACGATGCTTTTGCAACAAAGTCAACTTCATCCGCAGACTTGTCGTGATTTTGAAAAACAACAATAGTGTCCGAATTTTTAGTTTGTTTTCATACATCGGTGATGTATCGGGATTGTAGTACTCTTGTAGGTCTTGGAGTCCTCTTAATAGGCAATCCAGACGACGGTGCAGAAGGGGATGACACCTACACTTGACACAACATCATTAGTGTGACTTGTTGACCGATATATGTAACTTTGTGATTTGTGAAGCACAAATAGTGTTGTGACCTATGATTTGTTAGTGGAGAGAGTATGAATGGAGATGGATAGAGATAGGTGTAAAAGACGTGAATATTGTAATGAGAAATAAATAAACGTACCTGGTCCTGAACATTTTTTACCTTGGTCATCGATGCGTCTTTGACCTTCGGTCTGTTCCGCCACACCGACTCTATCATCACCAATAGGATTTTGTACTGGTATTGGTGTTGAAAAGATCCCCAAATCAAATGAAGGGGTCGGAGGGAAGTACGGGTATTCAACTGCATCCGCATGATCCATCTTACCCTTGCATTTCCGGTCCATTGGTGGCTCACTGCATATGACCTGAATGGAACACAAAATGTAATTGTGAACACAAATATGTGATCTTGTGACTTCTAGAAATAAATATGTGACTTTGTGACCTGTGTATTACAAAACTGTGTTTAAAGACTTACTTTCTGTGGCTGATCTGCAAGGTCGACACTTTGCCCATCATTCTTGTTATTCATTTTTTCTAAAATTGCATCCATCATACTTGATATCAACACATTCACAGAATTGGACAAGAAAGTCATGTTTGACCTTATGTCCACCATGTCATACTTAATCTCACCTTGCATGCGAGTAATCTGATTGATTTTACTGTTCCTTTCCACCCTCAATGACATGAGCTGTGACTCGACTTTAGTGAGCTGCGTCGTTAGTTCACTATTCTTCAACTGGATGTCATTTACTTGCCCATACAAATCCTTCAATTAGTCAATCACCTGTGTTTGGATAGTATCAAACAACTTAATAGACTTTTGATGTGATATATAGTTCTTAACACACGACAAATACTTTGTGACTTGTATAAAGTAAATATGAATCAACTTATGTCTGATTGTCGTCCACCATGTGCAGTTTGTGGCCATCGGCTCCTTCGGGGTATGAAGATCAATTCTCTCTGGCTCAATAGGGTAATCTCCATGTGTTGATTGCGGCTCACCTGGTGTATGAAAGTCTTTTGTCCGTGGTTCTGTCGGATAATTTACGTGTGTTGCCTACCGTTCATTTAGGGGGGTGAAGTAAGATGATGTCCTCTGCCCTTTTAGGGGTGTATCAACGAAATCATCATCATCATCATCGAAATCGCTAGAATGACCTTTTCTTCCATCTGTGATCATTAGCAACCGTGTTCCACTCATGCCTTCGTGGCTTCCATCCTTAAAGTGTCCATCTCCAGGTTGCTTTGGTTTAGTATATGGAACACCACTCATATATGGAGCTTCCATCTCCAAATCAGACGGAACAATATACCATATTTCAAGCTGTGACAACACCACAAATGAAACCCTTGTTAGATATCAAATATGTGAAATGACTGTGCCCTGTGAATGCAGAGAGAAAATGCAAATATCTGATTTGGTGTTTATACACACCATTCTGTGACCTTGTGACCTATACATAAAAGTCTCTGACCTATGGACAAACATCTGTGACCTTATGACCTGTGATTACAAAATAAATATGTGGATGCAAATATGTGACATTGTGACTCGTGCATGCAAATATGTGACTTTGTGATTTGTATAAAGGAATATGTGACCCTGGAACCTGTTCATTGCAAAATAATGTTTAAAAACTTACATCAGGGTGGGAGAATATATCTTCATCCAATTTCATAGCCGACGGCTGTTTGTTTGACATCCAGTTCACAATGCATAGGAAACTGTTCCCCATTCTATTCGTCACATGTCCATTAAGTTTGGGAAGTGACTCGTATATCCAAACTTGAAACGTAACAAAAAATCCCTTCAATCTATAAGGTGGATTCCTATGACTTAAACTCTCTTTCAGAGATTTTATAGACATTTCAAACAACTCTTTACCCCAAGGGAACATTTCCAATAACTCAAAATCTTCTACTAAAGCAAACAAGAAGTTGCAACCACCTTCTTATATGATATGGAGAAGAGGTATAAAGTAATCAAATACAAAATCTCAAGCCTCACAACATCATGAGCATCAAAGTCAATGTACCACAAATGAACTCACATTCTTCGATTTTGACGTAGATTTTCTGGGCATTTCTTTTTCCCTTTCAGATTCAATGCAACCGGCAATTTAGGGATTTTTGTACGATCTCCCTTTAATGCAATCGACATTCTTCCCTGTCCTTGTATGTTACCGTGTGCGTCTCCGGCTCTGGGTTGTGTCTTCCTGTCACAACTCCTTGCTTTTGCTATTGCTCTAAATCCAGTCAGTATCCACTTTATAGAGTTCTCCTTGCACTCCTTTCGTTTGCACCGACTTCTTCCTCAATACCGCCACACTTTCAAAGTCGAATGATATAGGTTTTCGCTCAAGAGCGAATTTGTGATTTTAGGTTTGAGGGACGGCGGGAAGATTAAAAGAGATTTTGTGATTTTCTTTTCTCAAATAAGGTGATGTTTGGGGATTAAACGGTTATTAGAGATAACTTTACATATTTAAACCCCACTCTCTCTCCAAATGTACTTAAATGGAGGTAGTTGTTGGGTTAATTAAAAATAAATTTAATTACATTATAAACCTGAATTATGAACTTATAAAATTGATTCTATATTAATGAAAATGGTAATTTAAAAACAAGTCAGAGTATAATTTCCTCTTTAACTAATTCAAATGATTCAATTCCTTTGACATAATTAATTAATGTTAAATCACCCAATGTAGGACTCTCGATCACGTGCAAGCTAGACAAGATTTTTGGCATCAACATTTCTAATTGAAAACAAAATATAAGTTATTAAAATTTAGATAAATAAAAATGAAGGGAATGGAAGAGAAATAATTTTAAGTTCATCAGTGCAATGGAGGGATGAGAGGGTCATTATAAAAACTTATTTAAATGAAATTGAAATTCAAAAAAATAAATAAATATTTGATAAATACTAAAAACTAAAAATTGAAAAAAAAAATAATTCTAAAAAATCTAGAAAAAAATTGTAAAAAGTAAAAAATAGTTCAAGATCTTAATATTGTTATTTACATAAAAAAATTCTAAAAATATAATTAAATAAACACGGATAAAAATTCTCTGTCCACTTTATTAATTTTTTTTATTTTTTATTTTCTATGTTTTGCCAACTCAATTTATTAGTTTTTTTGTTTTACTTTTGTAACGAAAAAAATATATTATATTATCAACTTTAAAATGTATAACATTATAAGATAATGTATTAACATAAAATTATTCTATTTTACTGATTAATCAAATTTTATATTAAAAAAATGTTATAATAAAAGGTCTCAAAATTTCAAGCCAAACGTGTTACCTAGTTTTTTGTTTTGAGAAACAATTTTTCAATATGATAAATCAGACTCGTTTTTAGCAATTTTAAAGTAAATCATCAAAAAGGAAAAATTAAAAATCAAAAATCAAAACTGAAGTATGAAACATAAACAAAACGGGCCATAAGTTTTCATGATCATGCAAAATATTTAATTGTATACTTGATGGGTCGAGTATAGTAAGATATAATTTGTGATGTGATAAAAAAAAATTGTTTGTAATCGATACATAAAACATGACGCTTTATGATGATAAGGTTGTATAGTTATTATTGGGATTTATGTGGATCTTGAAATAAGAACACTAATGTGTTCAACTTACACACATTCTTTGTCGTCGTCCATTTTATATATATATGTCCACTGAAGATAAAATAGAAAATAATAATAATTTATACGTCGATAATATAAATAAAAGAAATAAAATATAGTTAAAAATATTTATTTAATTTAATTTTTTAAATAAAATGTAAAAACTAACGTATATGTCCATTTAATTTTTTAGTTATTTATTTTGGACTCGATTGTAATTTTCTGAAAAATTTGGTATTACAATTGCAATTAATTCTTATTTTTTCTTCTTTTACTTTTATTTTATTTAAAGAGAAGGGTATTTTTGTCATTTCACAAGGTTTTATTGAGAAAATGGAAGAAAAATGTTATATTCTGCAAAGAAAAGGTTATACAAGGGGATTTTGTGCCAAAATAAAAGGATAGATATATATTTCGCAGTAAAAGCAAAGATTAAGGGTGTTTGTGTCAATTACTCATTATTGAAAATCCCATTTTGTTTACAATTACATTCTGTCTACATCACTATTCCCTTGGCAACAATAGTCCTCCACTTTTCCATTTTACTGTTACTTATCATAATTAACTGACACGCTCCATCATTTAAAAAAATTCTTTAGATCTTTATACTTTTTGACCCTATAAACGACAAATTTTAATAAAAAATAAGGTATGCAATAATGTAATATATTTCTTTTGTATAGCTTAATATCTGATAAAAGAAGAGAAGGAAGAATAATAATAATAATAATAATAATATAAACAACTATTTGACAATTTTGATGATATATGAGGGAAAATTGATATTAAAAATAAATATTTTCTTGTAAATATAGTTTAGTTTAAGGGCTGGGTTTCTTAAAAATATAGTGGTCGGTCTGCCTATAAAAAACTTCTCATGTTTTCTTTCAAATGATACTATGAAATTCATTGTCACATAGACCATTGATCTTTACAACTAATCAAGAATAGAACCCCTATCTTCCCATGAAAAACTGAGATTTAGTGTATTCAATTATCAATAAATAAAACTTTCTCTAGGCACTTTTTGGTTGAACAATGTTATGTAACACCCGTTTACATGGTGACACGATGATATTAATACTAGATTGAGTGAAACGTATTTTTACATAGCATTATTATTTCTTGACTAGCTGACTTTCTTCCTTTATTTCTTTCTTTCTATCCCACTATTTCTTTCTTTGTGTCCCACGAAAGTAACTTAGAGATAGAGTTTAAGTTTCGTTAGCGATGACAAAAAAATTCGTACGACTTGATACTCGCGGATTTCGCCTCGAGTGGGTTACCCGCCTAATTGGGGTAGGGGTCATTACCCCCAAACGGGTACGAGTTACATATTTTTCGTTATTTTTAAAGTTAATTTCAAATTTAAGTTTTTATTAAACAAAATTAAAAAAATTATCATCATTCTTAAAGAGAACACGAGTTGTTCTTAACAAATTGACGAAAAAATAATAATATTTACTAACTAAAGACATAAAAGTAAAAAATAAAATAAATAAATAAACATGGCGATAAACGGATTAGGAAAGCAAATAAATAAATAAGGCTATAAACAGGGTAAGGCCCGCCCCAATTTCTCCCCGAACCCACCCCATCTCACTTTAATCAAGTATGTGGCAAGATAAGATGACAAAAATATATGATGGGACGGGGATGAGAATGGTCGACCCATCTTATACCTGCCCCTATTGACATCCCTAGATATTGTTTTCATTGTCAATTTTTGTACTTATTTGGAAAATTTTAAAAAGTTGGGGTCAAAATATTAATTAATTTTAACTTCACATTTCATACACTTAAAATTTTGGTCAACTTTTTATTAAGCTCTGTTAAACTTTTATTTGAAACTTTGTCAATCAATCCCTCCATTTCTATTTGAACAATGTTGTTCAACTCTGTCTAACTGTCTATTAAATGATTGAACCTTTTTAAACATGAATCATATTTCTTAATTTAAGATGTGAAATCATTTAAGGACACTTAAATTACGCCTAATAAAATTAAATGAGATATACAATTAATTGAATAATTTAATTTTTATTTTTATTTTTATTGGACCTATCACATAATTACATTGTGCTTCTTGAAAATCAAGACAACACAGTACAGAATTTGTAACCGCCACGGCAACCTGTATCAGTCAAATTTGTATAAAAGGTAAGCAAATAGCAAAAGCGATTTCTTTTCTTTAACAAAAAGTGTTGGGAACTGGTCTCTTGGATCTGCACAAATAAAGCTTCAGTCACTAAACAAGAATTCAGAAATTTTATGCATAGCACCAATACAAATACTTTCTTGGCAAAGGTTGTCTTTTATTTTTTATGTGGGGTTTTTTTTTAATTCTCTAAATCATGTACTGTTTGTTTATCAGATTTTGAAGGAGAAATGGTGCCTCAAAAACGAGATGAGAATGCTCAAGATGAGATGAGAGGGGAAGAAAAACTGGATTCTTCAATTCTTAGCTTCAAAAGCCTCGTTTGGCATGGAGGATCTGTTTATGATGCTTGGTTCAATTGTGCATCAAATCAGGTAATTAGCCTAAAAATTAATGTTGGTGTTAAAAGTTGACTTCAAATTCAATAGAAAGATCCATTCTTCTTTTAACTGATGACATGGGCTTTGGTGGTTTAAAAATGATGAAGATTTGGATTGTGGATGTAGGTGGCACAGGTTCTTTTAACTTTGCCATACTCATTCTCTCAACTGGGAATGCTTTCAGGAGTAATTTTTCAAGTTTTCTATGGTCTATTAGGAAGTTGGACTGCTTATCTCATTAGTGTCCTCTATATTGAGTACAGAACCAGAAAAGAGAGAGAGAATGTCAACTTCAACAACCATATCATCCAGGTTTATTTATTTAACCTTCTAAACTTGACCATATGTTTGGTACATTAGACTCGACTCTGACTCTACTTATTCAACAGACGTCCTACTTAATTATTGTGTGCAGTGGTTTGAGGTGTTGGATGGCTTGTTGGGTTCCTACTGGAAAGCGGTGGGATTAGCCTTCAATTGTACCTTTCTTCTGTTTGGCACTGTAATCCAGCTCATAGCTTGTGCAAGGTCAGTTGATAATATTTTTCTTTGCTTATAGCAATTAATCATAGATTAATCAAAATTGTGATTTGCAGTAACATATACTACATTAATGATCGGTTCGACAAGAGAACTTGGACGTACATATTCGGGGCTTGTTGTGCAACGACGGTGTTTATTCCGTCGTATCACAACTACAGAATATGGTCCTTTCTTGGGCTAGGAATGACCAGTTACACTGCTTGGTACTTAACCATTGCATCCCTTGTTCATGGCCAGGTAATGCAATGGCTAGGCCTCTTCTACTTGAAAAAATAGAAAGAAAAATGGAAAAGTATATATTAGATTTTCGCTACACAAGTTTTCACATTAAAATGGTACATTTATTAATTAGTCGACAATTTAATTTCTTTACCATATTTTTAGGTGGAAGGAGTAACTCACTCTGGACCAAAGGAACTGGTACTGTATTTTACTGGAGCCACCAACATACTATACACTTTCGGCGGACATGCCATCACCGTGTGAGTAATTTTTATCCATCGTCACAGTTTCAAAGAGGAAAAATAATATAAAATCATTGCAATTATCTGGGGTGATTTTTCATCTCAAAAACAGTGCAGGGTCTAAATTCCTCTCATTTACACATGAATAGAAAATTTTTTCTTCTTTTTTAACCGTACATTCTCTAAAAGATACTATTTCAAAAATTTATAATACCAAATAATGAAGGCCTAATGTGGAGCTTAATACACATGTTGACCCAAAAATTAGAGTTCACTATCTGTATCTTGTTTGGGCTACATAAAATAATGTTCCACGTAAATTCAAAATTTTTCCTATTTTTAAAATATTATTTCAAAATAACAATCATACTACACAAACGAGCTTAAAAATATGGAGACACGTATCGACACATGATTGAACAGTTTGAAAAAAAAACCTCAAACAGATGTCTTCAACTCAATCTGTTCTCATTTCTAGGTCTTTGAACCTATTCAATCATCATTATTCTATATGGCAGTTAAATAGAGTTGGAATTACTAATATCCACACTCCACAAGTACTAGAAATTTTCTCGTAATTTGGAGTAAGTTGGTCCTCGTGTTGAAGGCACAAAACACAATATTTCTTTTCAATCAAACCTTCATTAACATATATAGAATTATTTTCAATTGCATTAATGGGCATTAATTAATTTGTGCAGGGAAATTATGCATGCAATGTGGAAACCTCAAAAATTCAAGTACATATACCTGATTGCAACCTTGTATGTCTTCACTCTTACAATTCCATCAGCCACTACCGTTTACTGGGCCTTTGGCGATCAACTCCTTACGCATGCCAACGCTTTCTCGCTTCTTCCACGAACTGGTTTTCGTGATGCTGCTGTCATTCTTATGCTCATCCACCAGGTCTTAAAATATTCTAAATTACACTTACTCAATAGAGTATGTCAGTTTACTTAACAAGTTTTCGAATTTGGGTGCAGTTTATAACATTTGGATTTGCTTGCACTCCTTTGTACTTTGTGTGGGAGAAAGCAATTGGCGTGCATGAGACTAAGAGCATATGTTTAAGAGCACTGGCTAGGCTACCAGTGGTAATACCTGTATGGTTCTTGGCCATTATTTTTCCCTTCTTTGGGCCCATTAATTCTGCTGTTGGGGCATTGTTGGTTACCTTTACAGTTTATATCATCCCTGCTCTTGCACATATGCTCACCTACCGCAAGGCCTCAGCCCGAGAGGTACTTAGTTCAGTCTTTCTCTTCTTCTCTCTATCTTTGGTACATGTGTGAATCTAGGAGTGGCCTGGCCTAGGGCGAGGAGGACCTCAGCCGTGTCATGCCAGCTCAAGTTGGCTTATAATTTTTACATTAATATTTCTTTAGAGAAAAGAAAAACAAATCTTTGACTCAAGAACTCCAAGAGT
The DNA here is from genome assembly GCA_912172775.2 of Fraxinus pennsylvanica. Classification (NCBI taxonomy): domain Eukaryota; kingdom Viridiplantae; phylum Streptophyta; class Magnoliopsida; order Lamiales; family Oleaceae; genus Fraxinus; species Fraxinus pennsylvanica. Next base: position 31,940,338 of record OU503044.1, read on the forward strand.
GTCGTACTCATCCAACTTACTTTACAACAAGCTTCATTGTCACTTGTTGCTAGGAATACAGATTTTATAAACAGTTAAAAACTACTTTTTATCCACATATTTCGTGTAATTCACAAGTATTAACCAGTCAACTCTGTCTATTAGACTGCTTATAAACAACTCCAAAATTTTGACTAATTTACGTTGTTAACTCAAATCTAACACGGACCACAAGGACATAGATAGCATTGAAAAAAGTATATCTTATTCACCATATTATCAAAACCAGTAATATCAACAAACTTAGTACGTTACCTTGTGTATTTTACTCAAATAATCTTGTATGCATATGCAGAATGCAGCAGAGAAGCCTCCATTCTTCCTCCCCAGCTGGACAGGCATGTACATGATGAATATTTTTGTGGTGGCATGGGTTTTTGTTGTTGGATTTGGATTTGGAGGGTGGGCAAGCATGACCAATTTCATTAAACAAGTTAATACATTTGGTCTCTTTGCCAAATGTTATCAGTGCAACCCCAAAACCCCAACACATAACTAATGACAAAATTTATCACTGTACTGTTTTGAGGTAGGATAGGGTGGGGGTGGGCTGAAGGGGGTCCAGCAATGTCCCATTTGTATCTACTCTTTCTGCTTAGCGTAAATTTAGTATATAATTACCATATATCCATAGTAATATGTGGAAATGATCTGATTTCTTAGGCTTAAACAAATAATACAGCACTATATATCACTAAAAATGATATTTTGTGATGTTTTATATATTATGATCATGGTTTTATACTTTTTCCTATGCAATATGAATTTAGCTAGCTTTTGTTACTTGCATTTTCATTTGACACCTTCATGTATCAAAGGGATACCACATGGGTATGTTTATAATATTGGGCAGCACGAATCTAATTTTAACTACTTTTAAATATTTCAATGTAATTCAATCTTGTATATCAAATATACCACAAATGTTTTGATAGTGAGCGGATTTACTGTTGGCGACGCGGACTAAATATATGTGCGGGTGAAAGAGTTGTTGTAAATCGAACAAACAAAATTAAGAATGGAAGAAGAAAAAGAAGAACAATCTAAGTGATTTTCACTATTTCCTTAAGACAAAATTACCCCGCAACGGTGCTCATGGTTCACGACACTTGTCTTCCAAGACACAACGAATTCAACTTATAGTAGAAGTACTTCAAACCACAAGTTACGACGAACTTTCGACGGAGTTTCTCTCTACAAAGAAGAAAACGGTTTTTGATGAATTTGGAAGTGATTTGCAAGAGTTTTAATGCAATGCTTAATGCAAATATGGCATGGGATGCAAAATGGACGTCCAATGGGTCCTATATATAGATGATGATGGGTTGTGAATGAAATGTCGCGCCCCAAGCTCAGCAACATTTGCCAAAGATCGCACCATTCACTTGTCGCTAGTCTATCGTCATCACCTCACTCGAGTGATAAAAATATAGACTTTTTCTCTAGCTTATCGCTAACATGTTGCTCGAGCGACAGTTCAGCCATAAGCTAACAACAACCTTAGTCAATTTTTCAGATAGCTTACTCTATTTTTCTTCCCAACTTTGGACCTCAATTTCTCATTCATTCGGAATTGATTTTGAGATTTCAAATATACCAGACGATCTAATCGACATGTAGAACAAGTTGGTCTATTTACATTTGTAATTTAACTATCAGATCAAGTCCGAATATTTGGTCGAAGTTGACACGAAGGTCATTTTCTAGGTTTTGGTTTTGACACTTAACCAAATTTTCAATCTTCTAAACCAATTTCCAACAATCCTAGAGAACGGAAAAACACCGCATCAAGTAAGGTAGCTTTCGGCTTTGAACCTCCCTTAGTGAAATACTATCGGACTTACTTGGCTAATTGGTGAACATAATGTCTTGAACTATTTTGCCGTTAGTGTAAGCCAAGACAACAATACTCACACGGATGTCTTCCCTAATCCATTTATAGTTCTCATGACTTGGTTAATTTTGACCATGAACTACCCTTGAGTTTCATAAGTGTTTAGAGAATTGTAGCCTCGAGCAATTCTTCATTAAAGCGGCCCCACTTCACACTTACATAGGTGACCTCCTATTAAGAGTATTCTGCCCTACTCCTCTTGACTTAATCAAGATATATAAATCATTAAAAGAGTATATTATCCTTTAATCATTCTGCAAAAAGCACTTCAATATCATATGAATAAGTTAGGAAATAATTTCCTAAGTGTTTCATTGAATTTTCATAATTTAGTTGTTCCTTTGAACCAAGATCTTGGGATCTCCAGTCAACAAGGTAGGGTTACCGTTACAAAGATCCTTCCGTAGTACGCTTTAATCTCATTCCTTTCGATAGGCAACATACTTGATTTCTAGGCAAACCTTTTGTAAGTGGATCCGCAATGTTCTCCTTTGATTTCACATAATCTATAAAGATGATGCCATTAGAGATTAGTTGCTTAATGGTATTATGTCTGCGATGTATATGTCTAGACTTACCATTATACATGCTACTTCTAGCCCTTCCAATAGCCGATTGACTATCACGATGTATACTAATCGCAGGTACTGGTTTAGGCCAACATGGAATATTTTTTAGAAAGTTACGAAGTTATTCTGCTTCTTCTCTAGCTTTGTCCAAAACAATAAACTCTAATTCCATTGTTAATCGAGCTATACATATTTCCTTTGTAGATTTCCATGATTACTCTGATTCCATGTTGGCTTGAGCGATGTCCGGCTTTTCCACAGTTGTAGCAGTTCCCTTTTAATTTTTTGGCCTTCTTGGATTTGTCTCATCGCGATGCCTCACCGTAGAACTTTCGCTTCTTGTTGACAGCCTTCGAGTTGGTTTCAACAAAGTTTGCTCCAAGTTGAACAATATGTCTTCTTTCAGATTTCCTATTATCTTCTTCGATCCTCAAACGGACAATAAACTCTTCCATGTTCATTTCCTTGCATTTGTACTTGAGATAGTTTTTGAAATCTCTCCATATAAGAGGAAGTTTTTCAATGATGGCAGCTACTTGGAAGGATTCACTCAATTCCATCTTCTGGGTATGAATATCATGTAGTAGAACTTGAAGCTCTTGCACGTGACTAATCACATTTTGGAATCCACCATCTTGTAGTCCAAAAATTTGCCTACTATGAACTTCTTAGTTTCGGCATCCCCGGTCTTGTATTTTTTCTCCAATGAATCCCATAGATCCTTGACCGAGTCCTTCAAACAATACACTCCATAAAGTGATTGTCCAATCCATTAATGATATAGTTCTTGCACAGAAAGTCAAAATGCTTCCATGCGTCCAAGGCGACAATTGACTCACGATTATTCTCTCTTTGTACCGTCGGTGCAGTTTCCTTTAGAAACTTTGCCAAGTTTAGAGTGGTAAGATAGAACAACATCTTTTGTTGCCATCTCTTGAAATCCATACCTCCAAACTTTTCCGATTTTTCCATTTTGAAGTGGTATAGATAACCGCATTGTTAGAACCATTTTGACTCGAAGTAGCCTCAATGGTAGTCATTTATGTTCCACAAACAGAAGTTCAACGTAAACAAAATAAAGAATGAAATATCACACGAATGTGTATTCCAAAAGAACAACAGCCACATACACGGATTTTGTCTTAAGATTGTTGGCGATGCGGGCTAAATATATGTGCGGGTGAAAGATTTGTTGTAAATCGAACAAACAAAAGGTAAAATTTAATACGCAGGAGCGTGATTAAACACTAAATTATAGTGATAGGGAATGTAATATGAAAACTACAAATGAAAACAAAATTAAGAATGGAAGAAGAAAAAGAAAAACAATTCGAGGCAAGTGATTTTTACTCTTTCTTTAAGACAAAATTACCCGCAACGGTGCTCACGATTCACGGCACTTGTCTCCCAAGATACAACAGATTCAACTTGTGGAAGATGTACTTAAAACTACAAGTTACGGCAAACTTTCGACGGAGTTTATCTCTACAAAGAAGAAAATGGGTTTTGATGAATTTGGAAGTGATTTGCAAGAGTTTTAATGCAATGCTCAATGCAAATATGTTATGGGATGCAAAAGGGATGTCTAAGGGGTCCTATATATAGAGGATGAGGGGTTGTGAATGAAATATCGCGCCCCAAGCTCAGCAACACTTGCCAAATGTCGCACCATTCACTTGTCGCTAGCCTGTTGCCATCGCCTCGCTCGAGCGACAAAAACATAGACTTTTTTGCTAGCTTATCACCAGCCTGTTGCTTGAGCGAGCTGGCCTGTCACTCGAGCGACACTCCAGCCACAAACTAGTAACAACCTTAGTCAATTTTTAGACAGCTTTCTCTATTTTTCTTTCCAACTTTGGACCTTAATTTCTCATTCATCCGAAATTGATTTTTGAGATTCCAAATATACCATGATGATCTACTCGACGAGTAGAACAAGTGGTTTATTTACATTTGTAATTTGATCATCGGATCAAGTCCGAATATTTGGCCGAAGTTGATACGAAAGTCATTTTTCCAAGTTTTGGTTTGACACTTAAACCAAATTTTCAATGTTCTAAACCAATTTCCAACATTTACCACACGAAACAACCTTTGCATTAATATATTCGCAACATCGAGATTTTCGGCCAATATGTTTTAGGCCATGAAATGACAAAAGGTTCTTAATATTTGAGTGTGCGTCTAAAACTATAGTTATCATGGGAGCTAACTTTGATTCAAGTCATCTCCATTATTCTAAATGAAATCATGATTGATTTTTCAAGAATATCATGAGGCAATATGCTAAATATTTTCTGTATTTTTCGAGCCCGGTTTCAAGATACATTTCTCTACCAAACAATCAATCCAAACGGCTCCAATTCACAACCAATATATTCATGGATGGAGATAGGGGTGGGCTGGGGTGGGCTGTCGCATACCCTTGCCCAAGCCCAGATGCTGAAATTAAAAAAAAAATAAAAATTGGTTTAACTAGCCCATTGTTTGCCACCCTTAGCCCACTGTCTAGCCCATAATTGATAATCCCATTTGAAAAATGAAAACCCAAACCCATTAGTCATTTAAAAATGAAAATCCAAATTATCCAATTCACATCCCGAAGAGTACAGAGTAATATTATTTTTCTTTTTTTCTAATTCAATTTCAATCTGCCAAGTGCTTGTACTGGGTGCTTAACGTTAATGTGTATGTTGGTCTGAATATATACTTTCTT
>OU503044.1:31949474-31961119 GCA_912172775.2 Fraxinus pennsylvanica
CGAAGGTCTATGCTTCAAAACCAAACGTAGCGGCGGAAGCGGCGAACGTCTAGGGTTTTCGAAGGCTTGAGCTCGATTCGAAGAAAACAGAGACGGGGCTGGATTGGACTGAAGGCGAAATGAAGAGAGAGGGGGGAAATACCAAATAAATGAAAAACGGCGTCGTCTATAGGATAAGGTAGGATAAGAAAATAGTTTCTACAGTAAAACAAACCTTCACTCTTTTTATATGTAGAGGATAAGTAAATTTTAAAATAATTATTTTTTTCATTTGATTATTTATTATAAGTAACTTTCAACGTCATGACTACGATCCCCCTCTCCTATAAGAGAAGCCAATTTTCCCGCCAATTTCACTTCATTCAACGCTCTTCCCGCCCCTCTCGTTTTCCCCTTCGGATTTCGCAACCCCTCGCCGCCGTAAACACCAACAACCGCTACCCTTTCCGCCACCCCCTGTAACTATGGCCGATACACCAAAGACCAAGAATTCCAAGAACTTTAACAGAACCCCTAAACAAAAGCAAAAGCAACCCACCTATTCCCCTGACCACCTAATAGTGCCCTCAACTCCCAACTCCTCTCTCAGCCGCTCCATGCGCCTCACCTCCACCACCGCCGCCGCCGCCATCTTCCCTGCAAAAATCGCCACATTTTACTGCCAAGCCACCAAGAAATTACCAAAATGTCCCCAAATCACCACCTTTCACCATTTCCATCTCTCCGACCTCGCCAGAACCCACCGAATCCAAAAAAAAGAGAAAAAATACCGAAAATCAAGACACGGGTCTTGAGAAAAAAAGGATCTTGAGGAGTGCTAAAGGTAATGCTATTAAAAGTAAGAAGAGAATGTATTACAAGAAGGTGATGTTTGATGGTGTCGAGTTTTCGGCAGGAGATGACGTGTATTTGAAGAGGAGGGAGGACGCGAGCTTGGATTAGGAGGATCCCGAGTTGGAGGAGTGTAGGGTGTGCTTTAAGCCATCTGGGAGGAGGATTATGATTGAGTGTGATGATTGCTTGAATGGGTTTCATTTGAAGTGTTTGAGGCCACTACTAAAGGATGTTCCAGAAGGGGATTGGATTTGTAATTTTTGCGCTGCGAGAAAATCGGGGGAAATGGTGAAATTTCCAAAGCCTCCAAAGGGGAAGAAGAGGGTTAGGACTGCTCGGGAGAAGTTGCTTTCCAGCGATTTGTGGGCTGCTCATATTGAGAGGTCTGTTAATGTACTTTTTATGAGTCACATTCATTTTGCAGTTTTTGAGTTGATTGTGAAATTTATTCATTACCATATGTGATTATTGGGAATGTTTAGTTTATGGAAAGAAGCGGATGGTACTTATTGGTTTCATGAACGGTGGTATATTATTCCAGAGGAGACATCTTCAGGGAGACAGCCTCATAATTTAAGAAGGGAGCTCTATCAAACAAATGATTTTGCTGATGTTGAGGTGATATATGTTCTTCTTGGTTAGTATTGTATTTGTAGTTGATTCATTGAAATATTTACATGCCCTTTATCTTTGGGGCTTTGTTTATTGACTCTACTGCAGCCAAATAATGAATCAGCATGTTATTCAGAAGCAATTTATTTTTTTGCTTACTAAGATTAGACATTCATAATTGTTTATTCTTTCTTGTTCTAGTAGCAATGATAGGGATATCACACTGAAAGCCTTGAACTACGAAATTATCTAAGGCATCTTTATGCATATGCTTTTTGACTCCATGATAATGCAACCAAGCAAACACTTAAGATGAAGTTTAAAGAGACTGATATATTCAAGTTCATGAAATATATACACTGAGACCTTTGTTCTGAAAGCAGAGGAAAATATGAAAACCCAATCCAAAGTTGCATGTGTTTAAGGGATGATAACTGCCTCACTCTCTAAATGTATAAACTATTCATTTTGTAGATGGAATCTATCATTAGGCATTGCCATGTTATGAACCCAAAAGAGTTTGCCAAGGCAGGCAATGAAGGAGATGATGTCTTTCTATGTGAATATGAGTATGATATACGATGGCGTAGTTTCAAGCGCATCGCAGAGATTGAAAATAATGAAGAGGTGAGTAGTGATGCTTCCGACCACTTAGACTTTACATTCTGTCAGTTGAAATTTATAGGTCCTTGTCTTATTTGGTAGGATGGTGAAGAAGCTGATGGTGATGAAGACTGGAATTCATGCGAAGGTTCGGACCCTGACACGGAAGAAGACATGGAGTATGAAGAGGAGAACAAAAAGAGTTCATTGACTGGACCATCTTTGGCTCATCCATTGGCTGCAGTATGCTAATCAATTTTGTGACACCTGATTTTGTGGTTGACTGACATATGGAACTAACTGTTTGTTACATTACATATTCAGAACTCCAGAAATGGGCTAATATTCGGACTTCAAAAAATTGGGGCAAAAAAAATACCAGAGCATGTTCGCTGTCACAAGCAGACTGATCTGGAAAAGGCAAAAGCTACACTCCTACTGGCAACATTGCCCAAGTCTCTACCTTGTAGGGATAAGTACGTATGAGTTGAAGACTTTCTATTTAATGATTTTATCGAATAATCATCTAATAAAATGTTCTTTATTCAGGGAAATGGATGAGATAACTGCATTTATTAAAGGGGCTATATGCGATGATCAATGCCTGGGAAGATGCCTATACATTCATGGTGTTCCCGGTACTGGCAAGGTAAAATCTTTAACAACGAGAAATGAACAGGATAATGCATTCATTTGCTGGCTATCTCTGTATATAATATTTTATGTCAGAGTAAATGTAACTCGTGTATTTTTTAATCTAATCAAACTGCAGACAATGAGCTTTCTTTCTGTGATGAGGAACCTAAGGCCAGAGGTGGATGCTGGAAGCATTCAGCCTTACTGCTTTGTGGAGATCAATGGTCTAAAATTGACTTCTCCTGAAAATATTTACACTGTAGGGATTAAAGCTGACTTACTCAATTTGCAGTATCTAAAAGCATCCACACTTTGCTCTATAACATCTCTAATTTTCTTCAGGTTATTTACGAAGCATTAAGTGGACACAGAGTTGGTTGGAAAAAAGCTCTTCATTGCTTGAATGAGAGATTTTCACATGAAACCAAATGTAAAAAAGAGGAGATTAGGCCTTGCATCCTCCTCATAGATGAACTTGATCTTCTTGTGACCAGAAATCAATCGGTAAGTTATACATTTGTTTAGCATAACTTATAACATTTTACTTAGTTTTTCCTTTTAACTTGTTAAACAGGTTCTATACAACATCCTTGATTGGCCAAACAAGCCAAATTCCAAATTGATTGTAATAGGTAAGTGCTTTCTCCTGTCTTCGATTATTTCAATCAAGTTTTCATTAATGACCCTGCTTCCGTTGTTCTTCTTGCCTGAATTATATTCAGGGATAGCAAACACCATGGATCTTCCAGAGAAATTACTTCCGCGTATCTCTAGTCGTATGGGCATACAAAGACTTTGCTTTGGTCCATATAACTACCAGCAGCTTCAAGAAATAATTTTAAGCCGCCTAAGAGGAATTGATGCTTTTGAAAAACAAGCAATTGAATTTGCTTCAAGGAAGGTAAGTCCAATTTCTATTCATTTCATAACATTTTTAACATCACTCTTTTCTTTCCCACTGAACTTGATACACAAAAAGGGCTTTCATTGATATCTACTTGTGTTTGAATTCAGGTTGCAGCTGTTTCTGGATTTGCTCGCCGTGCATTGGAGATATGTAGACGAGCTGCAGAGCTTGCAGATTATCGTTCTAAAAGATCACCATCACTTTCTGACTCTGCAGCCACAGGCAAGACATTCTTTGGCTGGCTGTGTGATTGGAGTACTGTAATTCACTAGTAGAATGTATATAACTACTGCTCCATGGTCGTAATTTCTCATGGTTTCTAACTAAGCCCATGTTTGGCTAATGTTTATAAACTATTTATAATCGATCAAATCATTTTTTATCCACACATTTCATGGGACCCACGACCACAAGTACTACACATTTATCCACAACTCATTTCTATGTATATTTATAATTTAAACCGTTTATAAACACTTTCCAAACATGCTCTAAGATTATTGAAGATGATAACTTCTCTTTGTAACTGCGATGTGTCTTTGGAGATAAAACCTGCATGTTCTTGCACGGGAAAACAGGTTATTGAATGAAGTGTAATCTCTACCTTGTCTATCTAGTCCTTCTGAAGATTTCCATCATTGGCTTGCACAGCTGAAAGGAAGTATGGACAATTCACTCTAGAAACTTAGATGAATGACTTAGAGGGCATCAAATTTTAGTGATTCTCGAGGATTATTGTATCATATAAATGAGGATTTGATCTTCCAACATTCCCTGTTGAATTCAGGACGAGTTGGCTCCAATGGAGCATAATGTGCCAAAGCATTTAGCATGTAAATTCACTATGAATCTTGCATCAGAATTGTAATATTACCTGTTTAGTTCTAATTGATTCTGCTTTGGTAAAGCAGCTGTAGTTTTTTAGATCAGCAGTGTAATGGGTGCAATGTGTGCTACTAAGCCTTGCAATATATCATTGAATAGTTACTTTCATAGAAACATCTTCTAATAGCACAGCTATTTTCCTGGTACTCCAGCTTCTTTTAATTGGAAATCTTGTGGAGACCTTTTCTGTGCCATGAATTACTCTATTTGAGAAAGGAATTAAGTTCAATATAGCTTCTAATCTCATTCTGCAATGAGAGTCTTCTTCATTGTGAATTCATAATTCTATAGTTATAGCAGTATGGTCGAGATACTTCAGGCCGAGGAAGACCATAACCAGATGCTACAGTTCGTAAAATCACATCCAACTAAAGATCTTTTTATCTCTCTCTCATTTCTTTTTCCAACTCCCTTCATTTTTCATTTTTTGTTTCACTCTATATGATGTATAGCATTCTTGTATACTTATATTCCTTAAGTAAATTATCTTGTGTCACGCATGTATTGCTTTGTACTCAACGATAAAATGAGACTTCTGATGGTGGCCCCTCGTGGATTCACCTATATAAGCCACAGCTAAAAATAAGAGCCTGAATACTAATTGTGGATAGTCCGAGGAACATGGCAGGGATCGGAACCAATAAGGTGTCTACCAAATTGATGATCCAATATTTTCTTGCCATTTCAATTCACCCATCTAAGATGTTCCGGGAAAATAAATAACAAAATGACTAAGGCTTTATGAAATATTCTAAGATTTTAATGGGGTAAAAGGATTGGAGTTGGTTGAATATAATTCCCGAAATAATTTATTCCCTTATTTTTAATAACTGCATAAAAATTTGACACGCGGCATTCATAACATCCCCAATTATTTTAATCTGATTGTGAGGTTCAGAAATAACCTTTTCTTTTTACTTTGCAATTTTAAAAGCTCAGGCATTTATTTCCTTGCTTTCCCCAAATTTGTCTCTCCCTACTCGATATTTTAAGAGTGCAGCCAGCATCATTATACCATGTCTTGTTTCTGAAGATAGTTCTGCTGGGTTGACAGGCTTTCATTTTGCTTCTTATTCAGGGAAGGCTCTTGTTGGTATGGGAGATGTTGAAGTGGCCATAAAAGAGATGTTCCAGGCTCCTCATATTCAAGTGAGTTTGAGAATTTTCTTACTCTTCCACGGTCTAATCCTGGTACTTTTTGCTATATATAAGGATCCAATTAACATTTTTTTCCATGACAAATTCTACCATACCTATATTTAAATTTTTTTATCTGATTTCTTGGATCCGTGTAAAACCTCAATGATGCTTTACAAGAAATAATTACACTGCTTTTTTGTTTCCCAGGTGATCAGGAGTAGTTCTAAACTGAGTAAAATCTTCTTGGCTGCTATGGTGCATGAACTTTATAAGACAGGGATGGGTGAAACCACTTTTGAAAAGGTCTACTTGCTTGAGCTTTTCTTGCGGCTTTTGGATATGAACAAGCATCTTTCATATTGTGCATGCTATCGTGGATTGGAGTGTAATCTAATCGAACAAACCGCCTTCTGCCCTCTCCCCTCCCAAAAAAGAAAAGAAAACTTTCCACTTAACTTCTAATCCAGTTAGATCGGGGGTGTTGGAATGATTGGAAACACTGCAATTTTGTCTAAAGGATGCTTCTTTTCATGCAGTTGGCAATGACCGTTTCATGTTTCTGCACAAGCAACGGGGAAACATTTCCAGGATACGACATACTACTGAAAGTCGGGTAAAACTACATTAGATATCCATAACATTTTCTACTGTTCATTTAAGCAGCATTATAGACTCTTCTCCCACTCCTGGTTGTGTTTATAGCTTATATTGAATTTTTTTATTCTGACTTTAGAACTGATGGTCTTCAAACAAAAATATCGTGGTCCTACGCAATCAAGCATTTAGTGCATTAATTCTAATGATACCATATTATTTTGATATAAATATAAGCTTCCAATCAAACAGATGATATCTACTTTAAATGGTTCAGAACTTCAAGTACTTAGTAATAAATTGTGTTAGTTTCTTTATTTTTTAATGGCCAGATGCAAGCTTGGAGAGTGCAGGATATTACTGTGTGAGCCGGCTGCACAGCACAAATTGCAGAAATTGCAACTCAATTTTCCAAGGTCGGTGTAATTAACAATTCATTGTTGTATGTGAAAATTTTTCTCTGTTGTTGAGGGGGAAGGGCGTGCTGGTATCGGAATTTGAGTTCATTTCCTATGCATGGCAGATGTAGAATACTTTTGTTCTCATCGATGAACACGTACTAATTCTGATTATTATTGTTGTTGATGACAGTGATGATGTGATTTTTGCACTCAAAGATAGCGAGGAGCTACCTTGGTTGGCCAAGTATTTATAATTACATATTACAGGGAAACCCAGCAAGAATGTTTAACTGATGACTGAAAATATTCTTTTTCCTACGATTATGACTTTTTTTCTTGTGAGAACAATTTTGTTTCGTTCTTCCTTTTAACATAACATTCATTTAAAGTAACAGTATTTATTTAAGACTTATTTTCTTGATGGTGAGTCATATTTGATGAAATTTTGAAGACTCGTGTTCTGTAATTTTGAAGACTTGTGTTCTGTATCTTATCCCAAACACACTCCGGATGTTTCAAAAGCACTGTACTCTTTTTTGAGACATGCTTTGAAGACTATTTTAGGAATTGCCGTTGCATTAGAGGAATGAGAGACTAAAATTAGCATGAAGTCAAGTTGCCTTTGTCGGAAAAACAAAATCTGCTGAAAAGAAGTCAATTCTATCCTGTAGCAAATCTGATGTCCCATGCTGCATCTAACGCCAAATAGTATTTTCGTAACTAAAATCTTGTTCATTAGGGTGATAAATCATGTCTTGTACCATGTTAAAAAATTGCACAAAGGATACATTTAGATTGGTCATCTATGCTGATGGGGATGTTCGACTAAAGTTACAACAAGAAGCAAACGATATGCATCTGAAATCAGGGAAGAGATGTAAACTTCCATTTCTACTGGATCATACGGGCGAGTGGAATCAACTCAGGCATTTCTGGGAAACCATGGCAATCCGGGTTGAAGGCATTGCTTGGAATCTGGAATAGGGACAATAGGGCCGAGAAAAATGCGCCACCAGTCGAGTATAATAGTGACGAGCATTGCAACACCTAAAGCATCTATGGCCACTCGGGCCAAGTCCCATTGTTTATCTAGTTTCTCATCAATCCTATGCATTGAAAACAACTACCATCAGTAAAACAGCAATAGCATCATTGCATCAAGGCATATCTGATACACAACTGGACAAAACTAGATAGTATAATGGATATAGTGTCAAACTTTTTTCTTACATAATCCAGTCCAGTGTTGTTCAATTCATCTTACCAAACATGTCATTAGACTCTTGTTCTTGATTTTCAACAAGATTTATATCAATCTATAGACCATTGCCACTTCCAAATGGGCCCACAGCTGCCCTTTTTTGACTTGCTTCTCGCACAATTCTCGAACTGGGACCCACACCCACTTTGCAATAGTAAAAAAGAGGATTTTAATCTCACAAAAAGTGGAGGTAGACGGGCTAGAACATGTAGCCACAATACAAGATAAATCCTTTTAGTTGGGATTAATCACATTTCGATCAAATATACGATTCTTTTCATCTAGGAATTTCTTGTTAACGCGAGAAAAAGAACTCTAGCGGCACACTAATTTGTATATAATTGCAAATGCCAGCAATAAAAGAAGATAGTTTTCATGAGCAATGCAATCATTAAATGCAAGCTTATCTTTCAAATACACAGTACTTCTAAAGATTTTAATTTTTCTTATCTATTTATTGATATGAAAGCAAGGATTTTTTACTCCACCACCTGTGCTTAGAGGTGGTTTTAACTTGATTCATATATAATGCAATTGTCGAATCCTACATTATTCATCCTACAGAAAATCTTTTGATTAACTTCTATGTCTCAATCATGTTTTACAATAACTTCTTCACGTCCCCTAAAATAAAATAAAAAATAAAAAACCAATCAGAAGCCCCAAAAAATACATATTCCGAAATTATCTTGTACATCAGATCCTAAATATGGCCAATCCCAACATTTTTTCTTTCCCTCTTATTAATGTTAATTTATTGTTTTGAATCTCATTATTTTGTGAATATATGCTCAGTTTCAACAAGAATAACACAAAAAGGCACTGTTATGGTGTTATCTCTATCACCCGAAGTTATGCCTATAGCAAATACCCGTGCATTATGCTTGAATTAGTATAACACAACATATGACAAATGCACGAATAGATATCTCCTTTATTTTTTGTGGTGGGGTACGGGTGTGGTGGTGGATTGTCTGGATATAGTTACATACCTTAAAAACATACCATAAAATAAATTGCATAAAACAAGGATCCAACTTTATACATGGAAGCCCGGTCCACAAACTCGAAATAGGGGAACTGCACAAGACCAAAACAAAAGATAAGCCTCATATTATGCAAGTCATCTGCTGAAATTGTCTCAGACGAACATATTATCGATAATGGCACATGGATATAAAGAATTCTTTTTTTCAGAATATCTTCACTACTTACGTTTGAAATAGCAAAGGTCTCAAGATATGCTATAAAATATGAAAAAGCTAGAATCCAGGCACCCTTAAAAGGCCATTGTGTCTTCTCTGGCAAGTGATCAATAGAATGTTGAAGCCTACAAAGTGTCATATTTGATGAAACGTGGTAAAACAAGAAGCACGCATGCGTGAGAAGGAAAGTTGTGTGTGGTACCTGCAAAACTTTATAGTCACATTCAAAGGAAAATGAAATAGAAAATATCACAAATGAGTGGAAGTGAATATAAAATACATGCCTTACGTTACACCTCACCCACACCATCACCCCATTCACCACCTTCACTCCATCTCCGGCACCCGGCGACGGTCCGACCACTGTTCCGGCGACCACTCGATGGCCGCTCCGGTGACTATTTCGGCGGTCGTTCCGACGATTTCAAAATTTCCAGAAAATTAAAAATTGGAAATCACACCCCCAACCCATGGATCCACCTACCACCACCCCACCACTACCTCCACCTCCTAAAAAAATTAGTGTTCAGTGTGACTAGTTGTGATCAAATTAGTGTTCAGTGTGACTAGTTGTGACCAATTTTGTGCTAATTGTGACCGAAAGTGACTTGAAATTTCAAGTCACATTCGGTCACAGTTAGCACAAAATTGATCACAAACAGTCACATTGAACACTAATTTGGTCACAAATGGTCACCACAAACAAATCTGCTTACACCACGAATAAGCACCAGAATCCACCACCAGTCATTACCACCATCACCTCCACTACACCACCATCGCTACCATCTTCAACTCAAATTTACAGTACAAAAAATGATTAAGCATAACAACATTGTAACAATAATAATTAATCCAAGAAACTGATTTCTTTAATAGGAATAAGTAATCAAGCACTTTTGTCGATCCACGAATTGAAAAGATTTTTGTTGAGGCTCACGTCAAGCAAATGCCTGTACATCGAGAGAATCCAGAGGCTCAAGAAGGCTGTTCCCAGCAGAAGCTAATTTCTTTCATATTTTTATTCAGAGGCTGAAGAACGCTGCTGTGACGTCTAGGATCAACAACGATGAGGAGTCGGTGCCGCCACCATCACCGCTTGAATTTTTTTGCTCCAAGTTTTCCATACTACACTCACCGGTGTTTATATTCCCCCATCCCTGTTCAGTACCAATGAAACCAAAGCAGCATAATAAAACAAAAAATAAGAACAATAAACAGATAACCTGATCAGTAGGAAGAGTGTCTGTTTTGTAATTCTTGATATTAGGAGCCTTGATATCCTGTCTATAAGTAATAGCACGACAATTATTAATCATCCCAAGAAGCTCCACAGTTATCCTTCACGCTCTTTGTGGGTCATGAACTTCGAAATCCTCAATATACCCTGCCATTTATCCATCAGCTCACACTTCTTCATTGTCCATCTTTAGTAACATGTAAAAATCAAACTTCCTGGAAAAATCATAAACAAATAACTCCAACCCATTTCTCTATAATTCATCTTCTGAAGAAGCACGTATATGTCAATATGTACACATATTCATATTTATGTACAAACTAGATATAAAAAAAAATGAGCTTCAAGAAAATTTCCAAAATTATTCCCACATGTTTCATGATTTGAATGAAGGAAGCCATGACGTTGGAGACAGGCTTGAGCTCCACCGAAGCGAATCCTCTCTTTTCGACATTGACGATTGTTCTCGAGGCATCGTTCAATATTTTTCTCCCCATTTTCGCACTCCCCTTTTTCTTCGTTTCTTCCGCTCAGAGCTAAAACCCCAGGTGGTTTTCAGTACAGGGAGAGAGCCCATTAGGTTCTTATCATCAGTTATAGGGAACAATACATAACGGGTTGAGAAGCTGCCCCCTTACTCCCTTTTCTCCTGCATCTTCACCGGTGGTGGGGGTGAGGGGGTCTGGGTTGCAGGCGGCGATAATGGGGGTAGAGGGAGAAGAGAGAGAGAAATGAATTGGGGGGTGTTGGGATTTAACGTCTGATTTTTGTAAAAATTTCTTAATCACCTGATTTTTAATAATTAAATCTTAAACCCCTGGGTTTAGGTAATTTTCTCTAAAATAAATTGCATAAAACAAGGATCCAACTTTATACATGGAAGCCCGGTCCACAAACTCGTAATAGGGGAACTGCACAAGACCAAAACAAAAGATAAGCCTCATATTATGCAAGTCATTTGCTGAAATTGTCTCAAACGAACATATTATCGATAATGGCACATGGATATAAAGAATTCTTTTGATCACAATATCTTCACTACTTACGTTTGAAATAGCAAAGGTCTCAAAATATGCTATAAAATATGAAAAAAGATAGAATCCAGGCACCCTAAAAGGCCATTGTGTCTTTTCTGGCAAGTTATCAATAGAATGTTGAAGCCTACAAAGTGTCATATTTGATGAAACGTGGTAAAACAAGAAGCACGCATGCGTGAGAAGAAAAGTTGTGTGTGGTACCTGCAAAACTTTATAGTCACATTCAAAGGAAAATGAAATAGAAAATATCACAAATGAGTGGAACTGAATATAAAATACATGCCTTACGT
>OU503044.1:31973388-31985613 GCA_912172775.2 Fraxinus pennsylvanica
TAGTAAAAGAAACAAAAACAAAATGATTCACCTCAAATGCTGAAGCTCCCTGGAACCTGGCGACAGAAAGAAATCGTCAATGGCGGCTGGCAGAAAGAAATCGTCAATGGCTGTAGCTGGAAGTGGCGAACGGTCGAATGGATCGAGTTTGGAGAGGAAACTGTGGAGTTCGAGTCTTGTGCAACACTGGCTTCTCTGGTTTAATTGGGGATTTTAAATCATTTTCATGGGCTAGAGCGGGAATTGGGTTTAATTAGGTTTAGTTTTATGTGGGAATTGGGTTGAGTTGGACTTGGACGGTGGCCTATTGGGCTGGAAAGTGAAAAAATTAGACTTTGATAAAAAAAAAATTTATAGGACCTGGGCTTGGGCAAGGGTGGGCTACAGCCCACCCCTATCTCCGCCCATGGCAGCCAATTCATTGTTCAAAAATATACCCAATATCGATCACAAGCCCGTATCAATTGCCACCCTTTTTATCTCTCAAAGAACGTGCTCGTGATATTGATGGTGCTGATGCCATGACAGAAGACAATAAGCTTGATGGCATAATGCAAGAAGCTGCCTCTTTCAAGCTCGGGCACAGAAGGAAGAGGCTGCTAGTCCATACGTGCTGCTGGTGAAAGGCTATTGACGTATTGATACTTTAGTTGAGCTGATTGGGACAGCAGTTTATACAGACCAAGCAGAAGCTTACAAGAAGCGGTTGAAACCACTACCTGGATTGAATGCAATTGATGTTGAGAGTGGTCCTACCGTGAGACACCTTGAAGCATATATGAGGTGAAGAGTAAAGAGAGAACAAAGAAGAGAAGATCCTGAGAAGTTTCCAGTTACAGACTGAAGAAAAAGGATAGGAGAGAAGATCCTGAGAGTGGAGGTTCTCAAGGTACTGCTATTCAAGAGACTGGCGAGAATGGCAGAGGTCGAGAGGAGGTGGAGATAGTTGTGGACGGTAAAACTTCTGTAGTAATGACCCGGATGAAGAAGATATACACAAAAAACAAATTAAAGGAATTATGGGAACCTGTGTTCAATGAATACGGTTATTCTCATTGAATTTCATCAAGCCACATGATATAACTCTTTTCCTGTTTGTGTTAACATCTCATGAAGGTAAAAAAAGGGAGAGTAAAGATTCTAACAAAGACTATATATGAAAAAATTATCATGAAGGATATAACATAAAATCTGTCATCATAAATTTTAAACCTCTTCAATGACAAAGGTTGCAAAAAGAGAAAAAATAACCCTTCAAAGGGAAACAATGTTTGGGATCAAAACTCCCTAAATTAAATTATTGGGAAGAGTGAAATTTTGCGTTTGACAAATCCTCGAACTAAACAACAAAAAGATTTTCATCACCATCTATTGCTAAAGAAAAAAGGAACTGGGTGTTACTAAGCCCCACCAGAGCCATATTTCTTTCCGAAAACAAGCACCTGAAGTTTGTCATACCCGGCAAGCACACCAGCACCAGCAACAGCACGAAGAATGTTGGCACCAGCACCCTTGAACAATGATTTTGCACCCTCATTCTTCAGGATTTGAGCAAATGCATCCATAGAGCTCTTGTACTTCACAGCTTCACCAGATGTCATCATCATTCTTCTGCGAACTGTGTCAATTGGGTAGGAGGCAAGTCCAGCACCATTTGTGATAAGCCAACCAAGAGCAAAGCTAGCAAAGAAACTATCCTGTAATATGGTGACAATACAGTATCAAGAATGAGAACAATTCAATGAACCAAACAAGTCAAGTCACCATAGTAAATTCCCAAACTGAAATATGTTCATTCAATGCTAATAATAGAAGCACATAGCAATGCAATAAGTAATCAATCCATTCGTGTAACTTCACCATGTAAAGATGTTTGGAGTCCAACTACGAAACAATAACTGGAAAAAGACACATAATTCTCACAGATTTATAACTAACCTGCAATGATCCAGTCAGGAGCACTGGCTTCAAAGAGTCGTACATTCCAAAGTACAAACCACGGTACACAATAATACCAACACATGAGATGTTGAATCCACGGTAAAGACCAGCAATACCATCAGATTTGAGGGTTTTCCTGTAGACATCAACTAAACCATTGAACTGCCTCTCACCACCCTTCTTGGCAGCCTTGGCATCATTTGCAAGACGGGTACGAGCATAGTCCAGGGAGTACACAAAGAGCAGGGATGAAGCACCAGCAGCACCACCTGATGCAAGGTTGCCAGCAAACCATTTCCAGTAGCCATCACGGTCCTTCTTGAAGTTGAAGAGTCTCTTAAAATAGTCCTTAAATGCAAAGTTCAAAGCCTACGGAACATGCAATAACAGAAGTCAAAACATAAATAACATGAGACAAGTGGAAATTCTTTGCACCATGAAAACATGGTAAATAGATTTTATAATAAAAATCGCATGGTCAACCTGAGTGGGGAAGTAACGGATGACATTAGCAGTGTTTCCTCTCCACAAAGATCCAAAACCTTCCTCCTGAATTGTTCTCTTGAAACATTCTCCAATTCCTTTGTAAGGTTCAGAGAGTCTGCCAGCCTTGATCATTTCATCTTGGTTTTGGATCAAAAGTTTCACACGCTCAATAGGGGCAGCAGCAGTTTTTGACACAGCTGCTGAAACTCCACCCATTAGAAAGTCAATACCAAAGCTGGCCAAGCCTTTCTCAGCAGGAGCTTGGACAAACACTGGTGAAGCATTTGCAGAAACCAGAGATAAATCCTGGGTGGCTCTGCAAGACATAGGATACTGCAATCCTGCATTTGTGTAATTTCCATATGCCAATCGCCTTTGATACACAGCAGGGCTTTGGTAGCCACCATAGCGAGGTTGTTCTTGAGAGATACTTGAACTCAGATGTAGCTGGTTGGCTACCTGCTTAACAATAGTTGAATGCCGGTATTGATCTGCCATTACGACTGACTAAAAAAACTCCTGCAGATTCACAATAAATGGTGGTCAGTTCATACTAGAAAAAAATAAACCATGATCAGACTGTAGAGGAATGCCAACACCACAACCTATTGCTGGCAATATTTTTAACTAGTTTGACAAGGATCATCTAACAAAAATCTCGAGACGTCTTCAACTCGCACAAGAGAATCATTCAGTTGCAAGTTGAATATCACTTTTAACCTCAATTGTTTACTAAATCAGGAAAAAATTTAAATTATCTTTGCATAATGCACAAAAGAATTGCCCAATTAGGGACTCAAATGCAACAAAAATTCTAGCATTAGAACCAGAAAGCATTGTGATCAAGCAAAACAGCTATAATTGCATAATCAAGGGCATTGACAATGAAATATAATTTTCAATAGTGAGCGATACTTAGTGCCAAAAGACCAAGTTCAGTCAGTCAAACAATGATGATCACACTGAGTCTTGGTTATATGATCGTAGATCTTCCCATCGCTTATGCTTCTTATAGATGAATGACCAAATATATCTAAAAATTACTATATATCCCGGAACTGCAATAATATTGAGGATACAAAGACTAAAAAGTAGATCGTGTAGTGCATGATAGAACTTGCACAATAGAAAGGGAAGTAGCCTCTATAAACCGCAAAATTATCAATCAGCAAAGGGAAATCAATATCTATGTGCAAAAAAATTCCAAAATACAGGCAAACACGTGATTTCGACCAGATCTGCAATATACAGAACATTATAGTTTGGAAATGAACGGTACTACCAAAATTCCAAATTCCAAATCCAAAAATACGAGAAATAAAACAAAATAAGCCATATAGCAGAACGTGTAGATACTCAAACACAAGTGTAAACGTCAGATCTACAAAAAATTTGAAAGTAGTCAAGTGCATTCAGATCTACAAACATGTAAAAGAAAACAAACCTTAAAAATGAGAACTTTTTTATATTTCATTCACAGATCTAAAAGCATAAGATGCTCAATGAACAAATACATATATAAAAGAATCGCAGTACCCAATAAGAGGAATCAAACGGATTGAAATTGAAACAGAAAGGAACGGTTATAAAACAACCGAAATTCAATCTGAAGCCACGGGGCTGAATAATTGGATTGAGCGGTGAAATTACCTGCGTTCGAATGGCCTCGGAAATCGGGAAGCGAGGAGAGAAGAACGAGGAGAAATGTACTGGTGCAGAGGCTTTGGACGAGAGGCCAATTGCGGAGGCTGGACACAACTATATATAGTTGCTCGCCATAACCTAGCTGTACATATTTTACCTAGTGGGTTGGAGGGCACATATAGCGATGCGAATGTGGACGTCATTAGGGCTCATGTCCATTAGTGGTGTCCAAAGAGTCGAGTCAATTTGAGATTAGCTTCTCGTATTGCATTTGGATTAATCGATATGTACATTTTATTTTACATTATAATCGACATTTTCTCCTATATGGCAAAATCTGGACGGTGATGTGAAAAAGTGTTAGAAAAATCAAAGGAGATGATGATGTCATGAGGAAGAATTTCAACAAAAATGTAAATATTGATATACATGTAGTATTATTGATTTCGTTTTGGGTAATAAACACAAGATGTCACTATTATTTTCTTTCATCATGCAAATTATTTTGATTTTAATTTTGACATTTGATACTTCGTATTGACCTATCTTTGTGTGGAACGTACTTACCATTCATTTGCTCCGTTAAAAACTTGCAAAGTGAAGAATTTATGGATATATTTAAAAAAACAAAAATAAAAGAAAAGCTGCAATCTTAATCTCAAATCTTTTCAATGAGTGAAAACGAATCTCATCTAAAACAATAAATTATATCTCATAATTAATAAATTCAAAGTACTTTAAAGTTGCTGAGTAGTTAATTTTTTTTTGTTGATCATCAACTTCTTATAGAGAACCGTCCTACGTCGTGCGTCTATCCAATGAGAAGTCGTCACTTCATCGAATACCCAGTCTCACCCAATGAGGTGGGCCACCTCGAGAATTGAGGTGGAAAGAGAGAGACACTCAAGCCCGAGGTGGCCTCATCTCATTGGGTGTGGCTGGGCCATTTGATGAAGTGATGACTCCTCATTTGAAAGTCGTACCACATATGAAGATACAGCTGTCATACTCAAGTATCTCTCATTTTTATAACAACTCTTCTTGAAAAAGTTATATAAGTAAAAGCTCTATTGATAAAAATTCTACCCTGCGGTTTTGTTGTTCTTTCTATTTCAATCAGGGACCGTTAAAAAAGGTCAATTGTTGAAAAATCTTAGAGGGACAATGTGAAAGAAATAAAGAGGATTTTGGGCGGTTGTGATGTTTTTCTATTTGAAAAGGCGTGGAAATGAAAGGTCAGTTCTTCCCATTCAAATTGGAATGCAAATAGAGCCTTCTATTTGTTGGTCAAAGTTTGACAAGTAAACGTGTCTTTTGGGAGATGCATAATGCATTTCTCAAGCCCTTTTCCCATTTGTTTTTTCCATATAAATCTGCGGCGTGTGCGTTGAGAGTGGGAGAGGGCATTAGAAAAAGAAAAAGTAACCTTGAACGCGTGGTGTGTGATGAGTGGACAACCTATTAAGGATATGTTTGGACCGGATTAAAATCTGATTTTAATTTAAATTAAAGTCAAACAATTAATATTAATTAAATCTTTCATGGGTCCCACATCTTTTCAACCACACATTTCAAAAATTTTCATCACAATCTACTAAAAATCTAATTTTAATCCCCACCAAACACCCTCTAAATTATAAGTAACTTGTAAAGAAGAAACCTCGAGGAATTTAGGTACTGGTGGGGGACAAGTATCGGGTTCGATTTAATTCCAAAAATTACATAGAATCAAATGGTTTCATTCACAAAAATCCTCAACAGTTTAATAGACGATTTTGAATCTTGAAATACTCGGATTGGATCACCAAATGCTAGGTGTGGCAGAACTTGAACTTTGGCTTGTGTTCACGGGCAAAGCTCGAATAATGGACGATTTATATACATCGCGAGAAGATAGCATGCTTATGTCATTCAAAATATTTCTGTTGCAAGTGGATCACAAATCCGAAAGAGGAAAAATAAAATTTTAATTTCTTTTTATAATTGTCTAATTTGTTTTTAAGTTGTTAAAATACTCAGAATCAATTGTTTTGATTTGATTTAAAATAAAATAAAATAGTTAACCAGTCAATTGACTAAAATAAAATAAAATTCAAATCATCCAACGATTTTTTCTATTCATCCTGACAATTGACTTTTCCGCATGCACGGCCAATAGTAAAAAATGATTAAAAACCTATTGCCTAATTAAGCTAAGGGTTTTTTCATAATAGATTTTGTAAAATGCGACTTTTTAAAGATTGTGTGTGTAAAAAGAAAAATGAATTTATGTAAAAATGAAAATTTCATGATTAGAATATAATTTTAAAATTAACAAAGTTGTAAAAATTTTCAAATTATCAGGTGATATATGATTATGACATGTTATGTTAATAACTGTGATCTATAAATTGTATGATCGTGACTTAGTATGATTTTTGATGTGAACATAATCCATGACATGTTATCCGTAGTTTGTGAACACTTGATTTTAGAAGAAAGTTAATATGATTAATGAAATTATAATTTAAAGAACGTGGTTTTAGGTAAAAAAAAAAAGTGGAAATTAGGGATCAACAGATTTGGATATCTCAATTCATAAATCATATATCATGTTTACTAATTCAACAATTAGAGTTTTTAAATTAATTAATATATGCAAAATAAATATTTTTACTAAACATAAAAATTTAAAAATTAATTAATTCACCATACACAATTTCAATTCCAAACCCTAATTATCTCTCTCCCTTCACTCTCTCTAAACCTCTTACCTCTCCATNCTCTAAACCGCCTACCTCTCTATTTTCTCTTCTCTCACCCTCTTTCTAACTTCTTATCGGTAATGAGGGTTGCACACTATGATTGGTGCAGCTGAACATGTCGATAAACCCAAACAGCAACGCAGCATAGGCTGGTCATGCATGAGGCGACATCGTTGTGCGCGACATTGTACATAGTGAAGCGTCGATCTCCATTTTCCCCATCAGCACTGTAGATCAGGGGCCTTTTCTCCATTTTTTTTCTCTACTCACAAATGGTTGTGCTTATGGTGTTGGTTGTGGCCGTTGGTTGTTAGGTGGTGTTTGGTTGGGTGGTTGTGGTTATGTGAGATTTTAATACCTTTTTCGATGTGTGTGAGAGCTACTGCACCTTGATCGTGAGTCGGATTGGCATGAGATGCAATTGTCTTCTCCTCCGCTTCCTCCGGAAATAGGATTGGGGCTTCATCATGCCCCACCATTGGGATCGAAGAATTCACCGACGTTCCCTCCATTTCCGTTTCAGAAAAGAGTTCTGATAAGACCCGCAGTTCAAATGCATCCTCCGTCCACGAGGACGAACTTGCTGGGCCGGAAGGGGCCGGAAGAGGAGGTACCGGCCGAGAGGGTCCCGGGGAGGAAGGGACGTGGTTGGAAGGGCTCTCGGGAATCTCGAAGATTTCCACCGGACCACCCGGGCTCGGGGCTTTATAGATGATGATACCAGTTTCGGTCGACGAGGTGGCCTTTGTGAGATCCGACACGCTTAGTGGCGCTTGGTTGACTCGCCCCTCCGAGCTTGATGCGCCTGATGGAACCATTGTCCCCAGCCCCAGCCCTCGCTTCACCACTTCCAAGACTGAAAATCCAATGATAGAAGAATCAACTGCTGCTCCTACGCTTACTCCAATCAAAAGGAGTGAACATGAGCCTGACTTCGAAGACTCCCGNAGTACTATTATGAGTACCTAGAGGGAAGAATTCATGAAGGAAGAGCCAATCATATCTTTGGGGTGGGTCTTCCCTCTTCAGTATCTCAAGAAATAGAACTTTCCTATCTGGATGGCGGTCTATCTATATTTCTGATTTAACCATGGCATCTTAGGCTAGTTCAGTGTAGTATAGCTCTAAAACAACTCGTCCTTGTCCGTAGTAAAAAGGGACAGTAACTAACCATACTAGTCTTTCATAGACAAAATCCATCTCCTGGAATAGAAAAACATTTTTGGCTTTGCTATAACCGCATATCCGTGATCAGTACGGATGACTACTCTAGTAAGGTACCCTCGGCTGCCTATACCGATCGAGAAAGTGAAGACATCAATATTAATCAACTTGAAATCATCTTCAAGGACTTCTTTAAAATCTGGGTAAGGCAATTGCCACAGTTTCAGAATAGGTTGATGGACAAGAAGAATTTATTGCCTCCACTTCAATATATTACAAGGAAGCTAGTCACTAGTTCAAATAGGCATTCCCCAACTGGCAATCATATGTTGAGTAGGAGCTCGTTCATCAACCTTTGAACGGAAAGACCAAAAAAGTTCAAAAACTGTACAAGAGCGAGCCAAAAACCTCTCTACCTAATCCCTTAAACAGATAGGCACAACAGTTGGTATTGCCTTATTCCTACACATATACGATTTGATTGCTTCAAGGCTTCACACCTTTCTAGTGCTACGAAGTTCTATTATTACTATCCTATGACAACCCCTCACATGGAAGCAACCAAAAAGAATAATGAAAGCAAAAGAGTCTATTGTTTAAACTTAAACAAGGGAATAGCATGGATCTGCTCCTCTTGACTAAAAAGTAGATGTCGCTCTTGCATGGACGGATAGCGTTGGGAAGGAAGAAACCTACACCTTGAACAAAAGGAGATCGATGAAGTTAGCCTATCTTCGGTCTCTTTTCCCTTTCGTCTGCTATTCCCACGCCATCATGTCTATACTTTTATGTTTGCCTGGAAGGAATTGGCAGATAGCAAAAAAGAAGGATTGATAATCAAAGAATAGAAATAAGGCGCATCTCTAGCCAAAGATCGGCATTCCAGCTCTTCCATACTCACTCTTATCGGTGCTTTCTCTTGATATAGATATTTCTATTATAGGATGAATTTCATTATGCTTTCACCCTCAACCATTAACGGGGAACTTCATCAGTTGCCTTAAAACAACGTCAAAGTTAAGTGGTAAGAATCTTTCTTTCCTATCTGTTAGCAGTTGAGGACGAAAATATCGATAAAAATGCGAAAATGAAAAATTTTGATGTTACAAGGTAAAGATGACTGTAGAAGAAAAAAAAGGGGAAAATCAAACAAATGACCAAGGAGCAAATAGATAGAGTAGATACCGAATCTCATTCCTTATGATTTGGATTGTTCATTCTAGTCTTTAGTAAGTCAAGGCATTCGGGAAACAAGAGAGTAAGCAAAGTTCTCTATGAAGTTAGACTATTGCTTTGACTTTTAGCTGCCACTGTTTCATCGCATCGGATGTTGCCCTTGAATTTATTTATGTAACCGCATCGGAGGATGTAATAGCAAAGTCTGCCATCGTTCCTTAGGAGGTCTCCTTCCCACTTTTGGACCTATAGATTGGTACCACACGAGACCGAACCCGCAGCCTGAGGTACCCATATGCAACAAAGACTTTGAATCAAATACTTATTCTAACATCTTTCTTCAAAAGAGTTTGAGTAATAACTTCAACAAAGCTCCGTTCCTTCACTGAAGTCTTTGTCTAGAACTAACTCGAAAAGTGAGCCCAATCTGACTCAATCGTCTTCCACTTAGGAAGAAGTGCCCCCCAAAGCACTCTATTTATCTGGTGATGAAGAATCTCCCGATGCTCTTTCATTCTCTTCAGTTGTCTTCCTTCTTTCCTTGTGGACGAATACCAATAGAACTGTGGATACCTCAGCTTTGGGAAAGACCTCCATTTTGGTCTTCCTAGAAAGTGAGGAGGCGCCAGCCACTGGTCTGGACTTTCTTTCAATTGAAAATCACACAATCTTTTCAAGAAAGCCTCTGTAAACTCGATAAAAAGAGCAAACAAGCTTCATGTTCTCCTGTTCGGAGAATACTAAAACAGCGCATATTGAGACAATAGCTTATTCTATCAAAGAACTTATTATCGGCATCAATGCACTAACTCCTAGCAAGATCTTATTAGAAATAGCCAATTAGAAAAGTGGCTTAAAAGTTCCTTATCCCTTTGTTGATGAATCGCATCTCTCCCTTCCTTTTTTCTCTCCAAAACAAAGTCTTCGAAGTTGGTTGCGGGAGTCACTTAGCTCGCCTTCGGGTTAGTTAATAGTTATTGCTTCCTCATTTGCTACCTTGCTAGTTCTAAGAAGTAAAGTTCTATGGTTACTGTCCTAGGTGGGAGAGGTTGGATAACCGATGCCCCGGTAATTAGTGTAGCACCTAGTTGAGGCTTGGTTTGGTCTTCCTAGAAAGTGAGGAGGCACCAGCCACTGGTCTGGACTTTCTTTCAATTGAAAATCATACAATCTTTTCAAGAAAGCCTCTGTAAACTCAATAAAAAGAGCAAACAAGCTTCATGTTCTCCTGTTCGGAGAATACTAAAACAGCGTATATTGAGACAATAGCTTATTCTATCAAAGAACTTATTATCGGCATCAATGCACTAACTCCTAGCAAGATCCGATTAGAAATAGCCAATTAGAAAAGTGGCTTAAAAGTTCCTTATCCCTTTGTTGATGAATCGCATCTCCCCCTTCCTTTTTTCTCTCCAAAACAAAGTCTTCGAAGTTGGTTGCGGGAGTCACTTAGCTCGCCTTCGGGTTCGTTAATAGTTATTGCTTCCTCATTTGCTACCTTGCTAGTTCTAAGAAGCAAAGTTCTATGGTTACTATCCTAGGTGGGAGAGGTTGGATAACCGATGCCCTGGTAATTGGTGTAGCACCTAGTTGAGGCTTGGTTGTTTGGACTACCAAACTAGATGGTAGCGTGATCGAAGCCCAGATTGCATGATTATTCGAACGAGGTACCGTGAATTGGATAGGACCGTTCAACCATCTATGTTTTCCATCTGATGTCCGCTTTGGTGAGAAGCATGGCTTGACAAGGTTGTGTGGCATTCAACTCAAGGAATTATGTATGTGAACACGAGCGAAGATTTAGCCTTGTACGGAGGGGGCTATTATCCCAGGTTAGTCTGCTCCGGAGGAACTGTCCGATACAACAGATGCATCCCCAGTTGAAGACGCAGAAAGAGATACCGATTCTCCATTGGCGAAATCCAACTGAATCAAATAATAAGGAATATAGAACAGAAGCACCCCAATCCCCATACGAATCGGTGGAGATTTCGATGGGCACCGGTGGTGAAGTGGTGGTAATGGCGAGTAGTATTCCGACGAGATCAAGGACATAGTAGATTGTTGGGTCGCGAAAGAGCTCTTTTTTGGGGATCAACGAATCGAGAACTTGTAGATTCGGTATTCAATTTTTCGATCTCGTTTTACCAAGGCTATGACGTAGTGGTGGGGGGTTGTGTTATCCAATGGTTGTGGATTGAGGTATGGTCGGTGGTGACGATGGTGCAATGCAGGTGGAGGTGGTGTTTGTGGTACCGGTTTGTTTGTGGTGTAAGCGGTGGTGATAGTTATGCATTGTATGTGGTGAAGGCAATAGTGCATTATAGGTTATGGTGGTGGCAGTGATGGTGTGGCGACAACTGTTGTGGCGGTGGAGTTGGGACGATATGATAATTATTTTTATGTTGTGACCAATAAACTGTTAATTTGTGATCAATAAATAATATGCGATCTAAAAATTTGTTTAAGTTATAATCAATAAGTTGATAATTTGTTACTTATAAATAATTTGTGAGCAATTAATTTTTTATTTTGTGATTATAAAATAAGTTATGATTTATAAAATTTGTAATTTGTGAGCAATAAATAAATTATAATCTATGATTTTTTTAATTTGTAACCTATGAATAAATTATGACTTACGAAATTTTTGAATTGTGACCGTGAAATTGTTCGTCACCTATAAAATTTTTGATTCGTTACTGAGAAATAATTTTTGACCAATTAATTAGATAATTTGTGACCAAATAGTATATAATTGTGTCCTTAATATATTTAATTAGTTATTTCATAAATAAAATTTAATTAATATCTAATTTTTGAAATTTTAAACTTTATTTTTTAGTTTTGAAATGAATCGTACTTAATTTCTTAGATATGAAAATTTTCTTTTATTATTATTATTATTTTATTGAAAATATGTAAGGTTGAAGAATGAATATAAATTTAGTGGAAATTACATGAAACCAAGCATTTTTTTTAGTATTTTAAAAAGTCAGGTTTTCACCTTTTTTTTTTCATTTCTCAGGTTTTTATCATTTTAATTAAATAATTAATTTTTTAATTAAAT
>OU503044.1:31989557-32017927 GCA_912172775.2 Fraxinus pennsylvanica
TGGAACTACGTGACCGGCGAGGATTAGTTCTGATATGTGACCGATTTCTCCTTTAATCTGCCGTCAAATTTGGTCCAGAATCGGTATCAGTCCGAGGATGAAGCAGAATCAAAGTAAATAGGGAGATGATCTGTTATATTAGGAAATCTTAACTGTATCAGTAAATTAAGGAAAAAATAATATTAGATTTGTATTTAAATATAATTAATTAAATCGACCGAAAACCTGAGTTTTGAAAGATTAAGCGTTGGGGCCTGATTCGTGATTTCGTGAAACTAAACTCCGGATCCATAAATTTTTCCCTATGAACTTATTCATGTAAAGTGGGCTCCGCCTCAATATATCGGCCCACTTTCAAGGCCCAAAATGGACCCGAAAGGTGTCATCACCATTGATTCAGCTGTCTTCTGTTTGTATCTACAATTTACGCCATTACTGATTATTCTACTGCTATTCTTGCTTCTTCAATAGACCCTAGAAATTATGCCCCGAAATGATGACGTTCACTTCATTTCCACCTCTCTCAAACTCCCTCTTTTCTCGCCGCATCCTCACCCTCAACCTTCTACCCCCTTCTTCTCTTCCCTCCAGTTCAGCTCACACAGAAAATTCCCCAAGATACCCTTCAATTTCAATTTCAACCACATCAATTCCCTCTTCCAATTCGTGAAAACCCCGTTTTTAAATTGTAATGTCGAAAAACCCAACGATGAATTTAACCATTTCGGTTCTATACCATCAAACGCCGCACTCTTTTGCTGTTCTTCATTGTCTTTAACCGATTCTGACTATGGGCCTCCGTCGAAAGGTAATGATGACTCGGGGTTGATGATTCAGTCGAAGGCTCAGAATGTGAGTAGTAGTCGGCCGGGGGCAGAGGAGAGGGTTTTGATTAGTGAAGTTCTGGTGAGGAACAAGGATGGGGAGGAGCTTGAGAGGAAGGATTTGGAGAATGAGGTACTGAATGCATTAAAAGCTTCGCGGGCAAATTCAGCGCTCACAGTGCGTGAGGTACAGGAAGACGTGCACAGGATTATTGCAAGTGGGTACTTCTTTTCTTGTATGCCGGTGGCTGTGGACACCCGTGATGGCATTCGCTTGGTTTTTCAGGTACTCTGATCATGCTGATTTTCAAATATGCGTGTGCCCATAAAATGATGTCTTGATGATTGTGGTGTGGATTAATTTCACTGTGTTGTGCATAGGCCATAGAATAGAAATGTGTAATCTTTCGAAGAGTTTAGCGTTAAGTCACTGGAATGTGTATTTGTATTGTGCCTTTTAGATGCACGTGATGTGAATTGTTTTCATTTTTGGGGTTTATGGAATGATGATGTTACATGTATGTTGCCAAGAAAAATCTTTTGGAGCATTTTGGTAAAACTATATAGAGTATATCATATTTTAGGAATCTCATGGTAGTAAAGTTAATTTTGTTGCAAATTGCATTTCCTAGCTTCTGGATAAAGATTCTTCTTTTGAAGGATGTTATAGTGTACTTATATCGATATATTTTTGTACAAGGTGGAACCAAACCAAGAGTTTCAAGGATTGGTATGCGAAGGAGCTAATGTTCTACCATCAAAGTTTATCGAGGATGCATTTCGGGATGGATATGGTACATTTTTTGGTTAAGCTTACTAGCAATCTTTATGCTCACGGATCATCCATTCCAATCATTTATGTGTTTTAAATTAATAAATACCGTGTTTTTGAATTTCCTGATGTTAGACCTTTCTTATTTTCATTTTGGTGTCAAGTTATGCAGGAAAAGTGGTTAACATCAGGCGCTTAGATGAAGTTATAAGCTCCATTAATAGTTGGTACATGGAGCGGGGTCTTTTTGGTATGGTGAGTGCTCTATTTATGATTATAAATTTATAATCTTTTAGACCCATCCTTCTATTATTTTTTGTCTGGAACACCATGTCATCATTCATTCCTTAGGGCGTAGTTCCAATCCTTTTTGGTGGCAAATTTTATTCTGGTACAAATTATGCTCATCTTATCATTATTTTAGGTTTCGGATGCGGAGATTCTTTCTGGAGGTATTATTAAGTTACAGGTTTCAGAAGCAGAAGTCAATAATATAAACATACGTTTTCTTGATAGGACGTGAGTAACTATTTTGGATGCTTATATGTCCATGTGAACACCAACACTCATGAACTGTCATAATTCTTATGCTTTTTTGTTCTCGTCAGTGGTGAGCCAACTATTGGGAAAACAAGGCCAGAAACTATAATTCGGCAACTCACCACGAAGAAGGGACAGGTATCCTAATCTTCAGCCTTGTTTTGAAGCACTCATTGGAATATCTGCTCTTTGCTTGATACTTGAGAACCATGAGAGATATATGCCACTTGTGTCTTTTTCCTCTCTTTGCATTTTAGTTGCTGCTTTGAGACAAACACCATTTATTTATTTATTGTTGCAATGCTCATGCCTAATATCATTCTCAATTTTGCTTTGGTGTGCTAATTAAAATATTTTTTTCCTAGCTGGAGTGTGTGATGAGATTTACACGTGCGTCTTTTTCCATCTCTTTGCATTTCTAGTCGCCACTTTGAGCTATTGGTGCTCAATTGCTCACAGATCCAATCAGCATAAATATGTTTGAGTTGGGTGAGTTTCACCCGAATGCTGTTGATTAGATTTAAAGGTTGATGTGTATTTTGTCTTACATAGGTCTACAGTATGATTCAAGGGAAAAGAGACGTGGATACAGTATTAGCAATGGGTATAATGGACGATGTTAGTATTATTCCTCAGCCAGCTGGAGGTAACATGAACATGGATGCTTCTATACATGAAAGCATATGCAAGCTATGAACATCTGTGATGTAAATGGACCTAAAAGTGATAATACTTGATGCTATGTTTCAGAAACTGACAAGGTTGATTTGACAATGAATGTTGTCGAGCGTAAAAGTGGAGGAGGAATTTCTGGTGGTGGAGGAATTTCAAGTGGGTATGCGATTTTTTTAACTATATTGATGTTGGTTACTTTTCTAAAATTGAGGTATATATTTTTGTTTTCAATTATCTCGTATCTGTTAACTTATTGACCTCTCTCTCTCTCTGCAGAATAACAAATGGACCTCTAGCTGGACTAATTGGAAGGTAATATAGTTGCATCGAGCAGATCTTTTTGTAAACTATCTATGCCTTTTCAGTTGTGTGACACCTTGTTCATTAATCTGAAATTGACAATTCGACTTACCTGAGTATGATTGAAATTCTAGTGGATGTATTGACTGCACTGGCATAAATGTTTGCAAATGATGTTATTTTAGTTTTCGCGTTAGTTTGTTATATTATAGTTCATTTTTAATTTTTTTGACTGCATTGTACTTTTTATGGTTGCATTGAGGCGTATGGGTTATGGAATTGGGACATAAGATGATTTTTGAACTTTCCTTGTTTAGAAAAGAAATAGAAAGAGATAGACTAGAATGGTATTTTTATTTCAATGATACTAGAGGGGTATTAAGTGAATGGAATTGGGATATTGATGGAATATAATGAAATAGAGCCACTTTGAGGTTTCCTCTCAATTGAGACATGGAAGGGAGCCACTACGAAGAAGTTCCGGGAGTTATGGAGGAAGCTTTGAGCTCACACCGGTCATTGGTTGAAAATAGGAATATCATATACACTGCACCCTCCTAACATGGCTAATAGTGAAAAGTAGGATACAGAGCACTAATAACATACTAATTAACTAAAAGCATGCATTCGTGTTTGCATGAATGGTTTTTCAATCTTTTAAACCTTAAGAATTGAATTCAAGCACCATTGTGGTTATTCATGAATAACAGTTTCTACTTGTATGCATATGTTATCAGGTCTTGCAATATTTGCAATTAATACATCATGCACTTGACACTTTGTTATGAAATGGGAATACATGACATTGATCTAATATGCAAATCATGCAGACTATGTATATCATTTAACATTGTGAGAAGTGCCTCCTGACTTTTGTCCTTGGAGAAAAAAGATTCATCATGTATTGCCTTTACATTGAGATCATAATATTGAATTTTGAGTTTATTCGCATGTGAAGTGTTTGGAAAAGGTTGAGAACTCTGTCTGAAAATTAAATCCATATTTGAAATGGAGATAAAACATGTCCAAGAGAAATGATGTCAAGGATCAGTGTTGGTGCTTCTTAGCCTGTAAAGATTTCCTGTGTGGTACAGATGCTTTGCGCATGTTGCATATGCCCTTTATGGTTATTTACCTTCTTATTTTCCTAGTCAATGCATGATTTATTTCTTTATGTTCATATACTTCTCAAAATTAAGTCATTGTAAATTTTTTATTGCAGCATTGCTATTTATCATAAAAATCTGTTTGGGAGGAACCAAAAGCTTAATCTTTCATTGGAGAGGGGACAGATTGATTCAATATTCAGGATAAACTACACTGATCCTTGGATTGAAGGAGATGATAAGAGGACATCAAGAGCAATCACAATTCAGGTAGTTAAGATTCTATGTATAATTTATACATTCTGTCACTTCATATAAGTTAATTCCGATTGTTTTTAACTTTAATTAGAACTCAAGAACCCCCGGAACACATGTTCATGGAAACCAGCCCAACAATAATAGTCTGACTATAGGACGTATTACGGCTGGAATTGAATACAGCCGGCCATTCAGGCCAAAGTGGAATGGAACGGCTGGACTTATTTTTCAGGTACATTTCACGGGTTCACGGCTTTGTATTCATTAGTTTGTGCCTGTTGATTCCCCCCCTCCCAGCCGACTGTAGTTTGATATTTTTTTGTTGCTGGTTCTCATTGATCAAAGACTGAATATATAATATGATATGGCATCTGAAGTGAAGACTGCCCGCCCCGTTTCTCGGAAGAATCCTTTTCGGCTTAGTAAAGAAGTTCCATAATAGCTTAACAAGTCTCTTCTATATTGTTTCGTCGAATAAGTTTCTAACAGATTCGTCGCCTCTTTGGATGACACACCTATATGATTTCATCACCTTTCACCACTTCAAATCATTTTCTAAACTCCTATATTTTCTGTACAAGTTCCGACTCATAACAATTATTTCAAAAAACATGGCACTACAATTCTGTACTGTGTTCACATCCTTGGCAACTCCATTTCTTTGATCACGAATTGCCTCAATATCGTCAGTTGGACCTAAGTCATTGTTTGTGCAACTGGAAAAAGAAATAAGAAAGTGCATTAAGATTAGTTATTTTATGCTTCCCTGCATTTGGTTATGGACAGTCTCGGGATACACATTTTTACTGGATAAACTTACTTGCATCCTGTGTGTTGCGTAAAACTCAGTTTTTCTGGAAATGTTCACCATTCTTTTTCCGTCAATTTACACCGTGCCAAGGAAGAATATTTTCGTTTACCTCCACTTTTCTTGATAAAGACTTTCTTGCATAATTTTCTGGCCATTCGAACAAAATTTTAACTAATTGCTGATTTGGCTAAATGTCACCCAAATCCAACTGCCTCCTATTTACTATTCACTACGTAAATTGAAGTAACTCCTTTTTTTGATTGATTAAAAATTAATTCCAGCGTGCTGGGGCTCGTGATGATAAGGGAGATCCTATTATAAGGGATTTCTATGGCAGCCCGCTTACGGCAAGGTATGCATTATACTTGATTACTCTGATTCATATACAGGAAGTGCAATACCTTCTAATGCATTCGTTTTGAATTTTACTGCAGTGGAAATACTCATGATGATATGCTACTTGCTAAACTTGAGACAGTATATACTAGTTCGGGTGACCCTAGTTCTTCAATGGTTAGTTGTTTACGTTACGTTTATTTTTCTGTTAATGTCACGCGTTAATAATTTGTTGACAATTTTGTTTATTAAAATTGTGAACTCGCAGTTAGTGTTCAACATAGATCAGGGTATCCCTATCTTGCCAGAATGGCTAATTTTTAACAGAGTGAATGCTCGCACCAGGCAGGGTTGGGTTGTTGGACCTGCATGTCTTCTCTTTAGGTATGCCCTCTTTGTCTTCATTTTATCATTCCATACGAAGCATGAAGATGAAGTTGTGGGTGTCTTTTGAGAGTCAAGACGGAGTTCTTCCAATTTGAACATTCTATTAGAAAAAACTAATGGAGTTAACTTAGTGTCCATATTGAAAAAATAAAAAACTTCAGGGACTACTATGGAACTTAATAATGTTTGGCGGCTAACATGGAACTTCACTATAAGTTGATTGACTAATAGTGTTTTTTACCCTATAGTAATTTATTCTTGCCCCTCAAGATTCCGCTGAATTGTGAATACCTGGTCTTCATTTGCTGAATATCCAAGCTTTTCCTCCCACACAGCTTGTCAGGTGGTCACGTCGTTGGTAAATTTCCTCCCCATGAAGCATTTGCAATTGGTGGAACCAACAGTGTGAGAGGTTATGAAGAAGGGGCTGTAGGATCAGGTCGGTCTTATGTTGTTGGAAGCGGAGAAATTTCATTCCGCCTGGTAAGTGGAGGAATTTAAGTTTATTTGCGAGAGTTTCTTGTTTTCTAGGTATTGGGTCTTTATTTATATATATTTCAACAATAGTTGGATTTTTGGTGTGTCTCTTATTATTCTCTTTCCATTTTCTTGTTTACTGCTCAGCTTTAGTAAAATGAAAAATTTCTGTGGAGAACATTTCCAACTCCTAATGAAATCTGGACTTACTCTTGGATAAATTTTGTTCTTGGAATTAGGAGTGTGATTACAAATTCTCTCTCTCAAAAAAGCTTCAAGAGATGAGCTTTAAAAACACCATAGGTCTAAAAGATTGTGGCTTCACAAATTAGTTCAGATTAGAATAGTTGTGATGAGCCATATGGTATTCTTCTTGGTCTTTCTGTCCCTCAACCACAAAATTTCCATCTTCCCTTTGGCTGCTCGCCCTTCAGAATAACTGTAATGAAAACTTGTTTTCAGCCACTATCTATTACTAATTATCATATCTTCTAGAGGGGGCCAGTAGAAGGGGCTATATTTGCAGACTACGGAACTGATCTTGGTTCCGGTCCATTGGTTCCAGGTATGTCCTTAGCGTCTTGTATATTTACTTTCTCCCTCTTCAGTTCTATTGGCGATGGAAATACATGCATGGCTGAGTTTAAAATAAGTAATTATTTTAATGACTATGTTTCCAAAACATGTTTTGATTAGTTACTTTTTTCTTAATTTTATGTTGAAAGGGTTAATCATTTTGAAAATAACTGGTATCTTACTCCATATGACTGAAACTTATTTGCCATTTGATGGATAAAAATATTATTATTTAAAACTTATTTACGTTTAAATGAAGGTTTCAACTCCTAGATTTTATATTACCATCAGTGATGGACCTCTTTCTTTCTTTCTTATGGTCTGTTACGTCTTGCTTGCTTGTGATACTCAGTTGCACCCTTGGAGGAATGCTAGATTGAACTTCACCGAATAAAATTGAAGAAAAAGAGCTTAGCCGCTGTTTGGTTTAGCTAAAAATCAGATTTTTAGTAAATTTCGATAATAGTCGATGAAATTTGTGATTGAAAATTTGATAAAAGTTATGGGTCAATGGATGAAAATGAGTGAGCTTTAGAAAATGGGGATCAATAAAAAGGCTTAAACTTTGATCAATTGTATTGCACAGTGCTATTGAATACCTCCCTGCATCAATATTCTCGTTTCTCGTTTGATTGTTTTACATTGCGCATGTACCAGGTGATCCTGCTGGGGCAAGAAATAAGCCTGGAAGCGGATATGGATATGGAGTTGGTATTCGTGTGGACTCACCACTTGGACCTCTAAGACTTGAATACGCCTTCAATGACCAGCGAATTGGGCGGTTTCACTTTGGAATTGGCCTGAGGAACTAGAAATGAGTCACAGTTATCTTCTGTAATTCTTTCCATCGATAGCCTTTTTCTATTGATATGCCTTTTCTGTAATTCTTTTTAATCAGTTTTTACTCTTAAATGGTCACTTGGGCAGGCCGCAGGCGCCCTGATACCAAAGCAATTTTGGACCGACCGACTGAATTTAAAGATCCTGCAAATATTTTCCATAGTTTTTACGATGATTGCCAAAAATGCACATGTAAATTTGCAAAAAAAAAAATGCATAGTATTTTTCTTTGAGCACTGATATCTTGTAATTTAAAACAAAAATTGATTTTAATTTAGCCTCCTATTTGTCAACTGTCACGTTCTCGTGCAAAAATAATTACTAATTTGTTGAACAATTTTTTGACAAAAGCTAACAAATTTGCGAAGATTTCTTGATGAGCACGGTCTTCAACAGGTTCATCTGCAGAACACTTCTCTGTTATGAATGAATCCCCAATGTAAACAGCAAATAAATGGAATTACAGAAATATAGGTTTTTTTATTCATCAAATCCACTCGCAGCCATGTATCAAATCCTAACCAAAGGTTAGGAAAAGCACTAGAAAAAATAACAATAATTAAAAATAAATAATAGAATAATCATCACTGCCATAGTACTGTTTCTTTCTCTCATCATTTTCAGCTTCTCAAGCTTCCAAAAACATGTATATCTACTGCATGAGAATCCCAATGGCAGACAGGAGCAACGAAGAGCAAATGAAGATACTGGAGACGGATAGCGATAACCCGAGTCCAGCATCCGGACGGACCGGACCTGGTGCTGGTGCCAGTCCCGGTGTTAAATCAGCATCCAGTGCCCTCACAGCGACGGCTGCCAGACATAACACGACGAAGACGGTGGCAACAGGTCTTGAAATTCCGAAATGTGCCATCTGAATATCTTGACGAGAGAAGAAAAATGATATGCAGAGATAGTATTCACTATTCAATGCGAGAGAGAGAGAGAAGCTGAGAGATGTAGTGTGAGGAATGTACTGAGTGAATATTAGTATTTATAGCCGTTGGATTTGCTCTAACGTTCAAATTTTTTAACGTTGCAAATGTGGTCCCCGCGTTATAAAATTGGAACGTTAGGTCAGATAGCTGTTCAAATTTATGTCCCCTTATTATTAGATTATTGCAAGAAAGTTCTGAAAATCTAATGCTGCTGAACTTCTTCACCTTGTCTTTGAATATTCATCAACCCTTTCGTCAACCAGATTGCTGTTTCTCTCGACGATACAGCTTCGTCTTCCCCAAATGGTCTCAGCACGCCAGCAAGTTCCTCGAACCTTTCTCGTTTTAATAGTTGAGCACAAAGTTCAAGTAATGTCTCCATAGCTTCTGCCTTCTCTTCACTTGGAGCAACATATGTTAGAGTACGTTTTTCAGATATGTTTTTTCTGAATTCAGCTGTATGTACAAGTGCCTCTATACTTCTATCTTTGCCTACTTGCTTACCTTCCAACGACGTTTCACCTTCAATTATTCGGTTATTACAAGTAGGAAACGAACTTGGCATTTCCATTCTTCGGTGTAGTTTCTTGCAAGGATTCTTACAATCAATACCAGCTTCACCAGCAACACGTAGTTGCTGAGTACATTCTTTTTGTTCCGTGTCTTCGTGCCGTTCAGTCAGTGTACTTGATCCTGATGAGGATCCCGAGTCTACACTTTCGTGTTTGTTGGGACAATTCTTTTCAGCTCTCAAATCCCTTTTAGGTACTTGGTTTAGATCTGCTGCCTGATTTTTCAAATTATGTTTTGGAACTTTTAAGTGAGTGAGCAAACGTGCCTTTCTCTCTGTATCTGAAATATCTTTCGACCTTTCCACCATTCCTTTCGTTCTAGGTTTTCTATCTTTATCCGATGTAGGTTTGTCAGGAATTTTCGTCCTCGATGCTCTGCACTTCGACTCAATTTCACATTTCACCGGAAGAAATACAGGAGGTAAGTTGCTATATTGCGCAAGATATGGTTGCAAATGCGGGTGCCTTAAAAGTTCTGCAGCCTAAATCGATGCACATCAAAGCATCAGACGAAATTTTAACTTAAATGAAACGAGTTAAGAGTATCTCACTTACTGTTGGCCTGTGTTCTGGGCTTCGTCTAAGCATGCTTCTAATCACTTGCTTCCTGCAATGTCGAAAAGTAAGTTTGTGTTGTTACTTATTGCTGTTTAAGATAAACCAAAAAAACTCGGGATATGGTTTAGAATTTTCATCGATGGACGTTCGATTCACTTACAGAGTTGAGGAATATACAGTTGGGAGAGGAGAAATAGTTGATCTATTTATTTTGTTCACGAGCCCAGCCATGTCCTGTTTCATCAACATCCATACATATTGACTATGATTCAAACTACAGATTACAGATAAAACTAGGAAGAAAATGGATTTGAAACTTACTGCAGCTCGAAATGGAGGTACATGGGCAGCTATTTCGAACATACAACAACCTGAAAACAGAAAACAATCATGTCACATTCATATAATGATTGACATAATCCTTGACATAATATCACATGGCATCTCATCATTGGACTAAATACAATCAACATGTCAATAAACATAATGATAAGCCGTGACCGCATCCAGATTTACCCTGGTGGCGAACCGGGGGGGGAGGTCACCATTCCTCAGTATTAGTCGGGCAAAGCTCGAACATCCGAGTCAAAAAAAAAAAAAATGATACAAACAAGTTGCCAGAAAAACTACCCAAGGACCATGTGTCTGATTTGTAGCCATATGGTATATCTGCTAGGATTTCCGGACACATGTAGTTTGGAGTTCCAACAACCTAAATCGACATGTAATGAACGTCTTTAGATTGACATAAAATGACAGTTCACCAGGATTTATCAACATAAAGACTTGGTAATCAAGCAGAACTAAGTTTAGTTATATGAAGAAAGATCTTTACCGTTGAAGCGAGATCGTCTTTACTAAGCAGTTTTGCAAAACCAAAGTCACCTGTATATCTAACATCAGATACAAGAAAATATCGGGGGATCATAGATTACAATATGCTGTCTCTCTTCTTACCAAGTCTGATTTTGTTGTCTTTTGTAAGGAAAATGTTTGAGCACTGGATCAGGAGCAAAAAGGTTGTAAGAACTTGTGAATATGATGAAATCCCTTTTATATCGGACTTCACAAAGAAATATACCTTGAGATCCCGGTGAAGGATGCGATTAGAGTGAAGGTAATCCACAGCTAGAAGTAATTGAGTCAGCCATTTGCAGATTTTCTGTGGAGAGAAAAGAGGAGGAGATTGCTTATTTACAGGCCTTTAACGTCTAATTGGTTTGTATAGATTTCTTACCTCTTCAGGGAAAAATATTCCTCTAGCTTTTCTGATTATCTCTGCCCTGTAGCAGTAGCACCAGCATAAGCAAAGAGGATACAAGGATCAGGTTAAAATTGACACGGGAACATTCAAGACGTGTTTGGTATACAACATTGAACTGGACTGGACAAAATTACTATCCAGTATAATCCACGTTTACCAAACAAGTCTTCAGAGTTCAAATGCTTGAATAAGCTCATTGCAACTTACATGTCTCCACCTTCACAGTAACTTGTCACAATGCACACACAACAGTCCTGTGGTCCATCAGAATACACATTTTCAGTCTTTTTAATTTACGTTACCTTTAGTTCTTGATTTCAATGAGAAAAACGAACTCTATAATACCGGTTTTGTGTAGGGAGTGTTTGCAAGGTAAATTCAGTCAGCTAGTTTACCTTCTCGACCCATGCATCCTTGTACTCGACTATGTAGGGGTTATTCAGCTTCGCCATCAAATCCATCTGATAGAAGGATCAAGTCGAATGACGATTAGTTTTTCTTGTCCAAGTATGGAATGCAAGAAACCTATTCTTGTCATCTTCCTTTGTGCTCCTATCCATCATTTGTTGTTTATTGGCACAACATTTCAAGTTATCTCTAGCAGTTAAATAATAATACATTTGTGTGACATGATTTTCGTGTTGATTTTGGAATTACACTGAAACAGATAAAGTAGACCTTTCTTCGAATGTCATACACATACTGAATTACTACTCAACACGAACCCCCGGAAATAATTTGTGTCGCGTGAAACATAAAATAATAATAGTAAGAGATGTTTTGGAAGAATGACCTCTTGGCGTGCAGCATGCTTAAATTTTTCAGTTTTCTTAGCAAGGCGAATCTTCTTCAAAACATACCTGTAATGCACATTTCAAAAAGACGATATCAAAAAGATG
This sequence comes from Fraxinus pennsylvanica, assembly GCA_912172775.2. NCBI lineage: Eukaryota > Viridiplantae > Streptophyta > Magnoliopsida > Lamiales > Oleaceae > Fraxinus > Fraxinus pennsylvanica. The sequence goes on from OU503044.1 coordinate 32,001,691, forward strand.
ATGATGATGATTGATCATTGCCTTCAAGTAAGACAACAAAAAAAATGCAACCCTCACTTCTTTTTCTCAATCTTATGGTGAACAAGAAATGCAGCTCCAAAAGGCCCTCTTCCAATTTGTTTTATTACTTCATAATCTTCCATTTTTGATATGGTTTTCTTGCTTGGAATCTCCATTAAACCCAGAAATCTCTTCTGAATATACAACTATACGCTGAATTGAATTGAATTTATAGCCCCTTGAGAAATGCAGGAAATGAAATCACAGAAAAAGTGAGGTATGGTAATGAAGCTAGGGGACATTCATATATGAATCACGAAGGGAACATGATTCAGAACTTAGCATTGAATGCAACAATCAAGCACACCTTAGAATCTCGTAATGAGAAGATTAAATGAAGAAAAGTTTTGTCAACTGTCAAGTAAAATTCAAGAAAATGCTGGGGTGGGGTAGGGTGGGGGTATTAGTCCAAGAATTATGAAAGGGACATTATGCAGAACAAAATATAGCATTTAATGCTACACACAAGCACAACTTAGACTGATGAAGAAAAGTTTTCTCAAAAAATTCAAGAAAATAGTGGGGTGGGAGTGATGAAATCCATTTGGGAAGAATTTATAAGTGGTTTAATATATAAATATATAAAAATGAGTGATGGGTGTTAATTGGAATGTGCGGTTGAAAATAAATTTTGATTGAAAACGCCTGTAAAATTAAGGAAAAATGGTACAACCGAAGATGTGGTCAACATTTTTGATTCTCGACTAGACCACTTAAAGATGACAAATAAGGGGTGACTGTGACGAGAGCAGGTAGGCGCATGAGGACGACCTTCCTTCCGATTCTACTAGCTTATTTTCATGTTTTGTAAAGAAAAATTCAAGAAAACAGTGGGGTAGGTGTAGAGTGGAATTGATGGAATGGGAACCAAATTGATATGAATTTTGAATGAAGAGGGAGGTAAGATTTGAAGGAAAAGCAAAAGTACTAAAGAAGGCTATAGGGTTCTTGTGACAGGTNACGTCACTGTCCCATGGATCAATATCTCAACAAATATATGTATTTTGACTTCTCAACAAAATAAGTAATTAATTACTTTAATATTTCAGTGATATAAAATTACTTAATAAGTTAACTTTGTAAGCTAAGTCAAACATGAAACATTGCTGGTTGGTTCCGGCATTAATTATTGGCCTTTGCTAAACATTCCTGTCCTTATTTGATTGTCAATTAGTTCGAAATGGAGGAGTAAAATATTTAGGGCAGGCTGCTGCAGGGTCCACAATGGATTTTTGAACTTCTAAAAACTATAAAGAAGACCTTTGTGTAGCGATGTCAAAAAGGCTCGGATGCCCAGACTCGAATCGAAAAAAGCTCAGCTCAGTGGCATCGAGCCGAGGTTCGGGCCGAGCCCCATTTTGGGGCGTCGGCTCGAACCTTAGCTAGCCCGTGACTCGTCACCGGCAGACAGCTGTCTTTTTTTTTTAAGTTTAAATGTATTTTTTTTATATATTAATCATTTTTTTGGCCTAGCTTTTGTTCGGCTCGGGCCCAAAAAAATTCGGACTTGTTTTGCTCTAGCCGAGCCCAAGCTTTGAATTTCGGCTTGTGGCTCGACTCGCCTCGTTGACATGGCTACCTTTGCGACTCGTGAACCAATTCTAACATAGCCAGCTTCTTAAGATGGGCCAATCCATAACACACATTTCACCAAGACTGGATCGAGCCAAACAAGAGTCATGTCATCTCGGGTATTTGCACTTCTAGTGCAAAATTGGTATATAGTTAAGATTACGGTATTTAAAAATCGTTGTATGATACTAAAATGCAGAGAATGTTGTAATGATCTCGTATCTATAATCTAAATATAGCGAGTCAAACTTTTCAATAACACGTTTTCGTTGAAAATATGTATTTTAATGAAAGAGTTTACGGTGTTTTAATGACTAGGTAGATAGAATATGTCCAGTGAAAAGATGGAAAGGACTTTCCCCATTAAGGAAATCAAGTTATTCAATTGACTAATTTAAAATATATATACAAATGAAAATAAACATAAAAGGTGAGGAAAAGGATACTTTGTAGTTTATTAATAATTCTTTTTAATTAATGAACTTTGTAGGTTTATTTAATTTCTATCCTTTCATATTTGAATCTGTGTTTGAATTAATGATGGTGGTCGCCAATGATGACTCATGACTGCATGTTTAGTGCGTGGGGTAGGTGAATTTTGTATGGGAAATCATGCTTGATGTACACCAAGTTTGACAGTTTGCGACATGGTAAACTATCATTCACTAATTTTTATTTTACAAAAAGTTTTTCTCCCACAATTTTTTTAAAACAAAGACAATGTCAAACTTCGTGTATAGAAAATAATGTACAAATGGCAAAATCAATTTTATGGGTAATCCGGAATGAGGGGCGAGGTTGTGGATTACCTCAATTTTTTCATTTTCATTTTTCATTTTTCTTTTCACTTTTTATTATTTATTATTTAATTCTATTATTTTGTTTTGCTTCAAGTTATTTCTATTTTTTTAAAATCAAATTAAAAGTACTATATTTATTTTATTCAAAATTTAACCTTTTAATAGTCAAACTAAATTTTTTTTTATTACAAAAGGATCTTAGACGCAAATATTTTTAAGTGTTGGACTCCAATTGCTAGAAATCAAAGGTTCGGGATCCCATCATCAAAATGTTCAAAGGTTAGGCTCCTAGTGCTATCTACCCAAACCTTTAGAAGGAACAAATTAAAGTTCGGTGGTCATGGTGACACTAAGTGAAAAGTTCAATAGCTATAGTGAAATAAATTGAAGTCAGGTGGTCATGTTGACACTAAGTAGAAAATACGGCGTTCATGGGTGAAATTAACACTAAAAAACATTTTTCTTAAAATAGTTACAGGCGTACAAAATCTCGAATTTATTTGTTTGTTTATTCACTAGTCTTGAGGGACAAAAATGATTTTTTTTTTGGAAAATTAGATTTAATTGAGTGATGATGAATTAGTGATAATATGAATCATTTGAGGGTCGGAATGGAATAAAGGAATTAATGGCAATATTTAAAAAGTTCAGGACTAAATTGCATTTTATGAAAAGTTGCATGTTAAATATTTCTAGACTTGAATGACAGTTTTAAGGATGACTATGTGTTATTATTTAAGGCTTAGAAGCATTGTTATAAGTCTTACAAGTTTGAAGAACAACTTACAATTATGATAAACTTGAGGGACTAAAGTGAAATTTTGACAAAATATTATCAATTGATGTTTTCCGGTCCAAATAATATTCCTGAGGCCGAAATTATGTAAACGAAACGTTTGGTTCAACTTGGACATTTTAACCGACTGTTTGAAGTTTTATTCATGACAATTCGGGTCATTTGAGGTTTTTGAACTTTAAATTATGAAATTTGAAGGAGAAAAAAAATCAAGAAATCCAATGGTATGAAAATATGGTCGAACGATTTATTTTTAGTTTGATGGAATTTTGATAAATATTCGAAATATACGAATCTTCAGACTAAGTTAAGGGCTATTTTGCGGCTCAGTAAAGCAAAAGTGAAAAGGTGATTATTTTGCGACATCACATTTCTTATGCAAGTCGGGTAATTATCAATAAAAGTTATGATCATACACAATTTAAAAGTTTTAGACGTGATTTCATATTTTGAAATTTAAATATGATGTTACTAACGATGCCCTAAATTTGATATTGAAACGATGTTGCTCAAGAAATGATCGGTTTAATTGAGATTAAAATTATCAATCAATTATATTATGTAAGTGTATAACATCACAACTTTTTAATTCCAAAATAAATATGAAATTTTATTGATGTCTCATGGGGGAATATTTATTCTTATATTCGAGTTGTAATTTTTATAATATTTTATTTGATCATTTAAGAATGATGTTGGTCGAGGTAATAGAAGATGGCGATCATATTGTGTAATGACCAATCAATTAAAATCGAGCGAATAACTTTTTGGTTATGACATTGTAACATGCAAATTTCCATGTTATTACATTATGTTGCAACACATTTGTAACCTTTTGAAACATGTTGTAATTTATAGAAAAATTCTATCTTGCATCATTTTGTGAAACTTTAAATGTGTTAACGTGTCTTTTTTCGTTAACTGTTTCTAAGTTAATTTGAATGTCTAGATGGTGATAAATCGTTCCAAATATTTATCCAATGAAGGATCGATGTTCTGAAATTATTATTGATGGAACGCAGCTATCATCCTCATGGCTGCTTTCTCTCTCACCCCATCTAGTAGATCGAGTTCCACGCTGGTGGTCGAGACATCAAGCTGTTTAACTTTCATTCTGCCAGTCTAGTTGAGAACTTCTACTAGTACAATTGACTTTAGTGTTAGGTAAGAAAAATATTTTAATGAAATTAACCTTAACAAAATATAACAAACCATAACACTGTTTTATGAATGTGATCTCACTACAAGAAAAATGCGTTTTTTGGACCAAAAAATTGATCGCTAAGGGTCCATTATCAGCTGGTAAAACTAATCCACGATTAGCGAAAAATTGGAGATCTTCGATTGCTCCTAAATCCAAAAAGGACAAGATTTTCAACCCCCTAAAACACCAGTGCCACCAACTCAAACCCACTCCTCACCACTGTTGGCACCACCCGCAACCACCAGACACCAAAAAGCCCAATTGTCTCTTGTTTTTGCATGAACTAAGAGGAAAAATTGCCACTTGGAGGTTCGAAGAGATAAGATGCAAAGAGAGGAAGTGAAAGACAAGTCACCAAGATGCAAAGAGAGGATGGAAATGGAGACAAACACCACTCGAAATGGAGACGGGCAGCGATACAATATTCAGGCTGGAAAAGAGAGAGGACGTCGGCAATTTCTTGACCTAGAAAAATATTTTTGGATAATGCTACAGGTATATAACTATTCACAAAATGGTTCACAAAATTACACGTGGCATGTGATCCTGCCTTTAAATCAACTTTCACACGTACACATCAATAAATTGATGATTGCCATGTCACCATTATGTGAACCATTATGTAGAGGGTTCTTCCGTTAGCTATTGTGATGTGCAATGAAACTTGTTTCATTTTCCAAAAAAAAAAAAAAACCTGCATGGTTAAAAATTTGAAAAAAGTTTTGAGTTTACGTATAAAATATTTTATTGTGTGAACGTATATTTAAAAACGAGCATGTAAAAATAAGAGTTTTGAGAATTGGAGACAAACAGGGCCTAATTATGTTAGTTAGTGAGGTTGTCTTCAATGACTAATTTTTTGTGGATCAAAAGAAATTGATCGGCGATGATGATTTTCGTTGAATATTTCTATTTGGTCGGGAAGCACTAGTTGGCAAAGATACAAAGTATTTCTTCTAGTCAGTAAAAGAGTATTTTCACCAGCTAGCTTTTGGTTGGTCGGGAAAAACTGGTTGGGAAACTATAGTTTCTTGTAGTGTGATGTTAAAAAAAAAAGAAAGAGTATTTTGAGGAGGATAAAAGTTGCATTGTATATTCGAGGGTTAATAACCCAAATAGTCACTGAACTTTGCAAAAAAATTTCACACGGTCACTGAACTTTAAAAATCACTCAAGTCATCACTGAACTTTTCAAAAGTTTACATGAAGTCGCTGAACTTTGCAAAAGGTTTTCTAGTGGGATCACTGAATCAGTGATCTCCTGGGAAACTTTTTGCAAAGTTTAACAATGAATATAATGATTTTTAAAGTTCAGTGACCACGTGTAAACCTTTTACAAAGTTCAGTGATAACTTAGGTGATTTTTAAAGTTCGATAACTTTGTGAAATTTTTTTGCAAAGTTCAGTGATCATTTGGGTTATTAAACCTACGTTCTAAAACAATTAGTTATTTTTAAGTCAATTTAAATTGTTCTCTATGCTAAATTAATAATGAAAAATGGGCTTAGGCTAGTAGTCCAGCCTGCAATGGGGAGGTGACTATCCAACAAAATTTTTGTTTCTGAATTGTAAATCTAATCATTCAAAATATTTTATTAAAAACATATTGTCTAATATACCATTATTGTTAACAAAATTAATCAAAACCCTAAAAACGACTACTCTTGAGGTTCTCTTGTGACATAAAATGTTGGTTCGAAAGTTAAAAAGTCAAATTGCTCATTATGTGAACCATTATGTAGAAGATTATGTACAACTAGATTAATCCAATATTTTTTGGGTCTAAAAAGGTGTCAAAAACCCCACCAAAAATTTTGGTCCCTACATAATATATTCACCGACCCATTTCATCTTGTCAAAAAAATATGTTTAATCTAGGACAACTACCATTTTATTTTAGTTGGTAAATGTTGTGCCGCCATGTTGCCAGCCGAAAATTTTGGCCCAAAAATAAAGCATCACCAACCTTTTTCATTTAGTTGGCAAATAGCTTTCATCTACGCCGACTACTAAACCTGCATGGTTAAAAATTAGAAAAAAATTTTGAGTTTACGTGTAGAATATTTTATTGTGTGAATGTGTAGTTAAAAACGAGCATGTAAAAATAAGAGTTTTGAGAATTGGAGACAAACAGGGCCTAATTATGTTAGTTGCTGAGGTTGTTTTCAGTGACTAATTTTTTGTGGATCAAAAGAAATTGATCGGCAAAGATGATTTTCGTTGACTATTTCTATTTGGTCGGGAAGCACTAGTTGGCAAAGATATAACCGACAAAAGTATTTCTTCTAGTCAGTAAAAGAGTCTTTCACCAGCTAGCTTTTGGTTGGTNCCATATCGATTTTCATTGATCGTAAATTGCAAGTCTTTTGATAGCGATCTTTTTGTCTCCAGTTGATCAACTTTACAACAATAGCTAGAGTTAATACTCTAAATAGTCACCAAATTTGCCAAAAATTTTTAGGAGGTCACTGAACTTCAAATCTTTTCTAATTAGTCACTGAACTTTGCAAAAAAATTTCACACGGTCACTGAACTTTAAAAATTACTCAAGTCATCACTGAACTTTGCAAAAGTTTACATGAGGTCGCTGAACTTTGCAAAAGGTTTTCTAGTGGGATCACTGAATTAGTGATCCCCTTGGAAACTTTTTGCAAAGTTTAACAATGAATAGAATGATTTTTAAAGTTTAATGACCACGTGTAAACCTTTTACAAAGTTCAGTGATAACTTAGGTGATTTTTAAAGTTCAATAACCTTGTGAAATTTTTTTGCAAAGTTCAGTGATCATTTGGGTTATTAAACCTACGTTCTAAAACAATTAGTTTTTTTTAAGTCAATTTAAATTGTTCTCTATGCTAAATTAATCATTCAAAATATTTTATTAAAAAAATATTGTCTAATATACCATTCTTGTTAACAAAATTAATCAAAACCCTAAAAACGACTACTCTTGAGGTTCTCTTGTGACATAAAATGTTGGTTCGAAAGTTAAAAAGTCAAATTGCATTTTTTTTTAAAATTTGATTTAAAGCAAAAAAAGTAAAAAATAAAAGTAGAAGAAGCAAAAATAAACAAAAAGGAAAGAAGAAGTAAAACTAGAAAAATCGGGTGTTTTTCATTTTTACTTTTACCTCCCTCTATATATATATATGCATGTATAAATCTGCGAGAATATCCCGCTTTCTTGTCCCAAAAAAAGGACTAATCGACTTTAAATTCTTACTTTGTATCAATAAATAGATGGAATAAATTAAAAATTAATGCTATTCAGCATCACATTTGATGCTCAACTCTTTTGCATCAAGCGACCTAGTGCGTGTTTGTTGAGCTTAAACACTTATTTTACATATAAATTTTAAAATAAATAATTTTTTTTAGTCAAAATTGAATGCGAATTTTAAGTTGCATAAAAATTTTATTGAGAAAGTTGGGTTTTTAAGTAGTGATGTAAAAAAAAAAAATAATAATTTTTTTCGTTTTTTTTGAAAAAAATAACTTATCCACATATTATAATATAATATAGCAATTTTCCTTAAGAACTCAAAAGGTTAAGGAGAATAAGAAGATTCATTGATCTCAAAACCCTACTTTCCTGTCAGAAAACAGCACTAATTAAAACCCTAAACCTAACCCTAAGTCTATAGAGTAGAGAGTGGCTAATTTTGACAAACAAAGTGTGTTTTCAAGAACAAATTATATGCCCCATTTCGAGGCGGCAACAGCCCTTTCCCGGCGTTCACTCCCACTACGCCACCTCCACCTCCACCTCTTGAAACTATCAATGCATTTTCTCTGGATTCTCGTGTACTCATTTTCCTAGAATACCCTTGTTTGTCCACCATAAACTACCCAATTTGCCCTTGATGTTTCTCAGTTTCTCCATTTTTCACACAGCTTAAATAATTTGTTTCGTTAATAACTCTCGTAACTATCTAATACTTCATATTAGTGGTAATCTTATATTTATTTCAACGGTACCGATTGGTGGGTAGGTGAGAAGGGGTGCAGAAATCCCACACATACATATACATGCACTGTAATCGCAGCTGTGCATTGACCTGAGGCAATTGCGGCTGGCACTGCAACTTCTGTTGAGAGAATTCAATGAATAACTCTTAACTAACTCTGATAATTAACCCAAAAATGTGTGTGTTGATAATCCAGAGGGTATATCTTGGATCGACTGATTCAACAGTGTGAACATTCCAAGAACATTGCATCAGATTATTCACAGTGTGTTTAATTTTTGATTTCCAAGAACATTGCATCAGATTATTCACAGTGTTTAATTTTTGATTTTGAAAAGAATATGACACAAAAAGAATTAAAAATGAGTAAGTTTCTTGAGCATCATTCTAATTATAAACATATTATAATTGTTACCTATATACAAAAGTTGTGCAATTATTAGACTTTTGTTAAATAAAAATCCACCATGCTTATGAAAGACAATTTAAATAAATAATAATATATTGTACCTTAAGTTTTAAAATGCGGTACTTCAAAATGCATATTCTTAAATTTGGGTAACCTCCGTCTCTGTAGTTCAATAATTATAATCAGTTTAAGCACTGTCAGTTCTGTAATTTTCGGGGCTTAAAGTGAATTTCATAAATTAGGCCCACAATTGTAGTATGCATGCAAAATAGATAAGGGTTCGTTTGATTGCAAAAGTGAAATTTGGGTGGAAAGAAAATTCAGGGAATTGAATTGTCTAAAATTATTTTCTTGAGAATTGTCAATTAATTGTGTTTGATTAGTATAATTTTTCACGTGGAAGATATTGAAATTTTGGATCTTTTGATGTTCGTTTGATTTTGTTTTATATGAAAATTGTCCATTAAAGAGATATAATTTGTTACAATTGGAGATAGAATTTGATTCCATTGCCAAAAAAATTAAAATTAAAAATTAAAAAAGTAAACTGGAAAATCCTCAAAATAATGAATTGGCACCGTGTGAGCCAAAATCAAGAAAATGAATTGCCAAGAAAATTAAACCAATCAAACAAGCCAAAACCAAGAAGATGGAAATCAATTTCCAAGTTCCATTGAAATGATGCCAAATCAAACAGGGTAAGTGTATTATGATTTCAATTAAAATAATAAATAAAATGTATTATACAAAATATTTATATTATAATCAAATCACAAATTGGACAATGTTCCAAACGTTTGATAGACCAAAAAAAAATGTTGGACCTGAAGCGCGGGCCTCACTCGTCTCTATGCAAAACCGACCCTGAGTTTAAATAGTAGATATAGCGGGAAAAAAAATCAATCAAGTAAACATTTTTACCTTCTTCTGTAGAGTTACAAAAAGCAAATTCAGGACAGAGAATATCAATCCAGTAATGTGCTAGAATCGTAAACATAATCAAATCGAAACCCAACTAATCATTCGGATTAATCTGAGGTCGCTAAAAAGGACGTTTGGTGTCGATTACCCTAGGTTTAATTCATATCGTGACCAACCGTGAGATTGAGGAATTATTTGAACTATGAATTTATTGTCAATTCTGTGATGCATCGAGACATGTATACAAACCGGATAACGAACGGACTAAAGACTACAAAGGTCCAATAACAAAAGTTATCTGACACGTGGCAGCCACATTCCTAGGAACCTTGCCGCAAAACCTGAATCGGCAATGGCGGTCTATGGATAAAAAATTAAATGCACGTTTAACCCTAACTGGCTGCTACCGAATCCCACCACCCTTACTCATCAAATACCGATATCTCACTCTTCACATTTTTCAACATTCATGCATTTATATATATACTCTATAATATATTTTAGAGAGAGAACTTTTTTAGAGAGCGAAAGAGAGAGAGAGATAAGAATATAGATTGTTCTTCAATCTTCACTGGCAAGTCAGGTTTTATACATCAGTAAGTTCTTTCTGTATTTGTGATTTTCTTTTTTGAATTTTGTCTCTTTTTGGAATTTTTTTCAAGAGTTTCATTACATTTTGATGTTTTTTTTAATGATATTTCCAACATTTTATGTATATATTTTCAAATTTAAAAGTTAAGAAAAGTTTGCATGTGGGTGTATAGTGTTTAGAATTTCTTGTACATTTTATCTGTTGCTAGGGTTTTAAATATTGTGTGTACACACACACACTGCCCACTCATATATATAAGAATAAATTAAACATTGTATGTACTATTGGATTTCTTGTTAATTTTTCTCATTTGGTGATGTGGAGAGATATAGACCGCCTGATCGAAAATAGAAGGTGTCGATCGATGATGCTGGTTGATCACGGCTAATACTGCTTACAAAAAATGCATCGAAAATCATATTTCTATGTCCCTTTCAAATTATTTGTACTGGTCTTTGAACTGTGTTTGACTCGACTCGACCTTTGAGTGGAAGACAGAAGGCACAGAACCAAAGAGCTACACTGATATGCAGAATCAACTTCCTAGTTTTAGAGAGGACATGCACTTTAAAACAAATAAATAAAAACTATTTAAACCTTTTGACGAGTGCGATTTCCAATTAGATGGTCAACAAATTTCTACTTGGAAAACACAAAACAAAATCTTTTAATCTTTCTTATTCTGATATTTTAATGAACAACCTTTGGTGTTATTTTGAACGAGAGTAAGTTTTACTCCTTTTCCCACTACTTTAATTATTCAATGTGTCGGATATTTCTTATATGCATAATATTGCATGTCCGTACACATTTATCATCAACACGTGCAGTGAGGGTTATGCATTTAAGGATAAGATCCTATGTTTAGGGTGGATTGGATTTGATTTCTGATTCTATTTTCTTATATCTTTTTGCCAGTTTTAGTTCAAGAATACTGGTTGCGCGAGTGAAAACAGTAAAATAATAGGGTGAGTTAACTTTATATGGGCTGTCAAATTTCAGTCCAAGATATGATTTTTGCAGTGTGGGAATGCTGGGTTTTTGGGGGTCACTATTTACACAGAACGAGGAAGAGAGTCCCAATAACCAAGTGGGGTTGAGGGGTAGGTGGGTGTGAGGGGGTGAACGATTGGATTCATCCAGTTGGAAGTGTAGGTTTGTCTTAGTACAAAGACTGAATTTGGACTGGACCACAGCGTTTGGACTTTCTGTAGACAGTACATAAACACACACTCGTGCCCTTTTTATTTTATGCAGTAAATTTATTATATTATTGGTCTGTTTCCCTGTTTAAAGTGTTGGAATTTGGTGATCAGAAAAAGGGTTTGGTAGGGGATGGACTTGAGAGAAATGTAGATTTAAATACAAGTATTTCTCTTCATTTCTCTTTTTTTGCTCTCCTTTTCAGTTTTCTCTCCCATTTTGTCCATTTCATTCTCCTGCAAGCTCATAAATATTTTGGGAATAGGGATAAAGAGAGTGTGTGTGTGTAGTATATTGCAGACTTCTTCATTAGGGTAAATCTATGTCAGTTTCATTGTCAAGAATTCTTAAACGATGCCTTATATTTTGCGTGACCAAATAATATGTATATCATTGCAGTAATCTTCTGTGTTTTTTTTTTTTCATATGCAGGAATTGATCACCAGTTAAATTTATCCCAAAAGTATTAGTGCAAATAGGTTCCATGAATTCAAATAATTGGCTTTCTTTTCCTCTTTCTCCCACTCAGTCTTCCTTACCACCCCACCTACAAGCTGCTCAATCTAATCAGTTTTCTTTAGGGTTAGTGAACGATAATATTGACTCTCCATTTCCAGCCCATGGTAAGTCTCCTGAATCTCGCATTTTTCTATTGAAAATCTAAGATTGTGCTTGTGAACGTTATGTTATAAGCCCGACTGACTGAGAATAACTTGCAGAGTGGAATTTGATGAACAATCAAGGACATAATGAAGTTCCAAAGGTTGCTGATTTTCTCGGCGTAGGCAAATCTGGAAATCAATCAGAACTTGTACCTTACAACGATATCCAGTCGAATGATACGGAGTACTTATTCTCGACCAACAGTCTTATGCCGGTGCAACATACCACAAACAACTATGATCTTCAAGAGAATCCTCATAACATGCAATCTTTGACACTTTCTATGGGTAGTGGTAAGGGTTCAACTAGTGAAACTAGTGCCATTGTACCTGCAGCTAGTGCTGATAACGGTAATACTAGTATTGTTGAAGCTACTCCCAGGAGGACTTTGGACACTTTCGGGCAAAGAACATCGATTTATCGAGGTGTAACTAGGTAGGATTCTACCTTTCGAAATATGCCATACTCTAATCTTCATAAATTAGGGATTTGATTGCAGTCAGTTTAATATTGAACGAGTCACATTGCTTCTATGAGCCGAATCGAAGAATCTCTTAGATATGATGCAAAACTACCTACATCATAAATTTATTTTTGGTTGTAATTATAGGCATAGGTGGACAGGAAGGTATGAAGCCCATTTATGGGACAACAGTTGTAGAAGGGAAGGTCAATCAAGGAAAGGTCGTCAAGGTATAACAAAGCTGTAGCTATATATGGCTTTTAATTTATTTATTTACTAAAAATTATTATCTCAATTGATTGCTAATTATTTTTCTCCTTTTTTCCCTAATTTGTGTACTGTCACTCTTCATCATCTGCAGTATATTTGGGTGAGTCAAATCATTTTCTTTAAGTTATATGGAAGAAATAAAATTTAATAAGGTTTGATTTACTTACTAAATAGCTTGTTTTGGTTTTCTTCTCTTTTCCCTTCAACAGGTGGGTATGATAAAGAAGAGAAAGCAGCTAGGGCATATGATCTAGCTGCACTAAAATACTGGGGAACATCTACCACTACAAACTTTCCAGTAAGCTTATTTTTGTCAATAAATTCGGGATCGACTATCAATAATTTTTTCAATATAAAATTATTAAATTTAGTTATAATCAACTGGTGAAGAATACAGAATTTCTTGAAAATTATTAAATGTTAATTTACAGCTCTAGTTAGAACAGTATTCATTGTATATAATTGCAGATCAGCAACTATGAGAAAGAAGTTGAGGAGATGAAACATATGACTAGACAAGAATTTGTGGCCTCAATCCGAAGGTAAGAACACCTGATATTAATTATTTGTATATATAATTACTTATTGGATGAAAAAAATGAACAGAAAAATAGTTGATTTTTAACAAGTTGAGAATGAGATGACAAGAGTAAGATTTTGTCACAGACTGATCCCTTATCAATCTTTGTGCTGACTGCTGCTTACAGCTGCTAGTTTTGAATCTTAATGAAATTTAGTGATTATTTTATAATTATTTGCCAGTTTTTTTCTCTTCAGTCTTAATTAATAATTATTCTGTTGTTTCCAGGAAAAGTAGTGGATTCTCCAGGGGAGCATCAATGTATCGTGGAGTAACAAGGTATTAAAAACCGCTTCTTTTCACTTCACTTTCTTTCTTTAGATACTTCCTCCTCCTCCTCCTCCTCTCTCTGGCGCGCGCCTATCTGTATTTCTATATCTCTTTATCGATCTCTCAATGTGCTACCTGTGAGTAGGCATCATCAGCATGGAAGATGGCAAGCAAGAATTGGAAGAGTAGCTGGAAACAAAGATCTTTACTTGGGAACTTTCAGTAAGCAATTTGATTATCATGCATGCATAAAGCATTAAATTAATTTGCAATCAGACTTGAAATTATCTGCAATATATACTTACAAGAGCAATAATAAATAAGAAACGTGCAAACACAAGTTTATTGTGGTTCAAGGTGATCTCACGCTTCACACGCTAAAAAAATCAACAATTCAAAATTCCTTTGTAGTAGGAATATTAAGTAGATATGTAGTCGAGTAGATAAGTGACAGTCGAATGTCAATTTATACATGCATGTTGTAATAAAATCATCACCTCCTTAAGCATAAATTGAATGTTTTTGCAGGTACTGAGGAGGAAGCTGCAGAAGCATACGACATTGCTGCCATAAAGTTCAGAGGCCTTAATGCAGTTACAAACTTTGAAATGAATCGTTACGACGTTAAATCCATTCTAGAAAGCAATAGTCTTCCAATTGGAGGGGGTGCTGCGAAACGCCTCAAGGAAGCTCAAGCAATCGAATCTTCAAGAAAACGCGAAGAAATGATAACTTTAGGGTCAAGTATTCAATATGGAAGCTCAAGCTCAGGCCCTCTGCAGGCTAATTACCCACTAATTCAGCAGCCGTTTGAAAATGCACAGCCTTTACTAACTTTACAAAACCAGGATTTATCCCTATACAATCAAGAATCTCAGTACCAAAGCTACATCCAAACACAACTTCAATTACACCAGCAATCAAATTCTTCTTATAATATGCACCAGAATAATCCCTTCTACAACCATTATTTACAAAATAATCCAGTTGTACTCCACGGGTTGATGAACATGGGATCGTCTTCTTCGGTTATAGACAACAATGGAAGATCAAGTACTGGAAGTTACAGTGGAGGATACATTGGAAATGGGATTGAAATGGGTTCAAATTACTCCATTTCTGCAGGAGGGGGTTCAACTGAAGAACTAGCACTTGTTAAAGTTGATTATGATATGCCTTCTGCTACTACTTACACTGGATGGTCAGGAGATTCAGCGGGTCAAGATTCAAATCCATCTGTTTTTACAATGTGGAATGATTGAGAATTTTTCGAAGAGATCAAGATTTCAAACTGTTTGTGGGATCAAAGGTATGCTAGGAACAACTAATTACTTACTGTTTTATATGTTTTTTTTCTTGCTGAACACATTGAGAAAATCACTGCTCTATCTAATGAAATTTTTTTTCCCCTTAATTTTTCCAAGAAATTTATGTCATTTGTGTTGTTAGTTTGATGCCCTTTTCGAGTAGTATTTTGTAAAAAGATTTCGATTATTCGCGTGTTACAATTTAAATAATTATCTAAAGTTCCATGATCATATATAATGTCGCAAGTTGTATAATTGATGGTTTGTGTATGGTGAGACACAACTCGTGACGTAATCAAAATATGTCGTTTACAATCTGTACATAAAGTTGGGCGCTTTCTGTTAATAAGATTGTATTGTTCTTATTGAGATTTATCTAGATTTGGGAATAAGAACAATAATGTATTTTTGATGCACATTGAACATGACCGGTTATTGTGAAACGGAGTTGATTTGTGAAACAACAGTCGGAGGATGTTGTTATTGAATTATAATTTGCTTCCATAACTATCGCTCGACTCAAGAGTGCAATCTCGATTTTTTGGTAGAATAAGCTGTGATTAATAGATGTATCTCAGTTGCTCAAGAGTTGACCCAATTAGAAATATCTATTAGAGATTGAGTCTTGCGAGTCCGGTTAGGTTCCTCTCTCGACTCTAATAAAGATGTGTGACTTAATTGATTTATTTCAATAAAGTTCAAGAAAATTTATGTAATTATGAAACTCTAATTAAGTATCATAAATAGGCCCTTTATTGGCACATTTCTCAAGTTTTAGGATTAGCCACATTTCCATATTTCCCAAAAAGCAATGCACTTAAGGAGAATAAGGGAGGAAGCACTTGACTAGACCATTAAAAGCTCATTCAAGATTATCATGTCACATTTATGTGTGAGGATTTAAAAATATCCAATGATCTCAAAGTGATCTAAGAACCATTATTTATTTGGATTTAATTTTCAAAGGAAAATTAATTTCCTCTTGTGATGATTAAATCAAATAACCAACAATACTGTAAGCATGTTTGCTAAACTTTAAATTGATTTTTAAGCAATTTCTTTGTCAGCTGCAGAAATTCTGTGTGGAAGCAAGTAGTGCTTGAATTTGCCACACAAAATTTACTATTGGGCAAAATTGTGGAAATTTTAACCTCACAAA
>OU503044.1:32022489-32035335 GCA_912172775.2 Fraxinus pennsylvanica
TAAATATTTATTTAATATTCAATTTATTCAATTACGTAAATCATTTATATAATTATATTAATTTTAATGAATTGGGTAAAATATTTAATTATATTACTTTAATTCAATTACGTAAAATATTTAATTATATAAATATTTATTTAATATACCATTTATTATACTAAATTATAAAAAAATAAAAAAAATATCCGGGCCGGTTCCTAGATCTTTAGTGGCCTAGGCAAGCTGTGGCCCATTTCCGGCTGTTAACTGCTGGTATCAAAATCGGCCGTTAACAGCCGGAACCTCCAAACGGCCGGCAGGTCGTTGCCGACTGTTTGTAACTCCGAAAATGACTATTTTTTCGATATCTTCGACGACTTTAAGCTGAAAAAAGAGCCCTTAACTCGCTCAAATACCAACTTTTCACTTCTAAAATTAGATCTATGCATATATAATGAAATAAACTCAAAAATTGTGAAAATAATTGAAACACAATATTCTTTCAAAAAGGGCATTTAAAGGCTAAAATACTAACCTTCTTGTCGGCGCCGACGTCGGTAGTGGAAGGTGGTCGGTGTGGTGGCCGGATTGCTCTTTTAAATGGTTGATTTCTTTGAAGAGGGAGGTCGGTTTTTTTGGAAGAGGAAGGTCGGTTTTCATCTCTTTCAATTGGAGGTATTTTTGCCTTTTTGATATTTAAAATTATATTTTGGTTTTTTTTTTAAATGCTATTTCTTGGTCAAATGCCAAACTTGAATTATGGCCTTTTCAACAGGCTATTCACACGTATTTCCTCCTTTCTTTATTCACTTTTCCCAAATTATAGTCCACTTTTGTTGAGATTATAGGGGATTTCTTTGTTTTCCACTATGCCCCTATTTAGCGCATGTTTAATGGCCATTATTTTGAAGAAATGATGTTTTAAATAGTGATTTTTTGGAGAATGTATGGTTAAAAAGTATAAAAAAAAAATTGAATTTACGTACAAAATATTTTATTATGTAAATGTGATTGAAAATGAATGTAAAAATTAAAAAGTTTTATTTTAAAGGGAGACAAATAAGGAATGTGCTTTTTACCAAGAAATACAAATTACCATTAAACATAAGGATATATTAGGAAAAATACAAGTAAAATTACTGTTCCAACTATATTATTAAAATTTTCTTCACCTGTGTAAAAATTAAAGCAAGTATATTTCTTGTGGGATGGAAAGGATACGATGTTGCTTCTTGCACAAAACATGTATGTGCGTTTTACATAAGACATTGTTTGATGTCCATTATTTGAACTCTTTTTTCTATATGTTCATTTTCAACCATAGATTCATACAATAAAATATTCTACATGAAAATCTAAAACTTTTTCTTTATTTTTAACCATATATTCTCCTAAAAATAACTATTCAAAATATTATTTATTCCCAAATAATGGTTGTCAAACAAGTGCTAAAGGTGTCACAATTATAATATTGTATAAATACATATACAATAAAACATTTGAATATTTATTTCAATAAAATTGCAATGTATCAACCCCCATATACTTCATATGGGAGTTCAAATCAGAACATCTATTCTTCTGCACAAGTAGGTATACAAGAATAAAAATCCTGTTCAGGAAAATTTCTTATTTCTACAAACTCAAGAGGACGGTAATGGAGTAAAATTGTAGAAGCTGGAGAGGACGATACCAGAATGGAATAACCAATACAAACGGATTTTAAAAATGCGAACTGACTATAAAAAAATCAATTCTTTCTTCAACCGATTATAAAAAAGGAGTATGGGAAATTGAAGTACTCCAAAGTCAACAAATCCTACTGGAAGGCTAATTGAAATTTTTGTCTGCACATGCAACAGTGATCTGTGAGGGAAAATCACGAATGAACAGTGAATCTCAAACCCTCTCTTTTAAGAGAGTAGGGAAATACAAATTACCATTAAACATAAGGATATGTTAGGAAAAATACAAGTAAAAATTACTGTTCCAACTATATTAATAAAATTTTCTTCACCTGTGTAAAAAGTAAAGCAAGCATATTTATTGTGGGATGGAAAGGATACAATGTTGCTTCTTGCACAAAACATGTATGTGCATTTTACATAAAGACATTGTTTGATGACCATTATTTGAACTCTTTTTCTATATGTTCATTTTCAACCATAGATTCACACAATAAAATATTCTACATGAAAGTCTAAAACTTTTTCTTTCTTTTTAACCATATATTCTCCTAAAAATAACTATTCAAAATATTATTTGTTCCCAAATAATGGTTGTCAAACAAGTGCTAAAGGTATCACAATTATAATATTGTATAAATACATATACAATACAACATTTGAATATTTATTTCAATAAAATTGCAATGTATCAACCCCCATATACTTCATATGGGAGTTCAAATCAGAACATCTATTCTTCTGTACAAGTAGGTATACAAGAATAAAAAACAACAGATATCATTTGAAATGTGTAATTCCAAAATGGATATAGAACATTTTTTTTAGGCATCGGGCTAGTATTCTTGAAATAGAAGCTGCATCAGCAGCCAAAACAAATTAACAGAATACACTCAGCAGCAGCTCAACGACAGCTCAGCAAGGAAGTTGAAGGTGGTTTGCAGTGTGGTCCTGCTCCAGCTCAGTCTGCACATGCTCAATTCACCATTCAGATAACCATTGATAGGAGAGAATTATGCTTCCTAAAGTCGTGCCATGCCAATTGCTCTATCAATGAATTATAAGCTAGGATTCATTGATTGATCTATAGCAAGACTTGAAGGTAATGATGAATTATTGAATGCCTGGATCCAAAATAACAACATAGTGATTTCATGGATCCTTAATTCGGTATCTAAAGAGATTTCAACTAGTGTTATCTATGCTGAATCTGCGCAAGAAATTTGGGATGATCTCGAGGAGAGATATTAGCAAAGGAATGGACCTTACATATTTCAATTAAGGCGAGAACTAATGAATCACACCCAAGGCCAATCCTCCATAAGTGTGTACTTTACAAAGCTGGAGACTATTTGGGGGGAGCTCAGTAACTATAGACCCATGTGCTCCTATGGAAAGTACAGCTGTGGAAGAACAAAGAAGCTGGTTGATCATTACCATATGGAATATATTATGTCCTTCCTGATTATTAGAATCCCTCATTGCTTGGGAAAATATAAATAATCCACTTAATAAGGTGAGGGCAATTCTCCCCTAACAAGCCGATTTTATTAGGTGGAGTTAGGCTCAATATTCCTAACATGGTATCAGAGCTAGGCCCAATTATGCAATGTTGGGTGCCACCCAATATCGATTTGTTCACAGTTGTTTGGCATGGTCCACGCTGTGCGTGAGGGGGCGTATTAGAATCCCACATTGTTTGGGAACATATAAATAATCCACTTAATAAGGTGAGGGCAATCCTCCCCTAATAAGCCTGTTTTATTAGGTGGAGTTAGGCCAAATATTCCTAACACTGATGGGGTTGAATTATTCCTTTGCTCAAGTTAAGGCCAACTGCTAACGATGGATCATATTCTCTCCATAATTAAAGTTTTTGCACTTATATCTCAAGAGGAACATCAAATGAGTGTTAATGCGAACATTGATGCCACTGGCACCATTGATTCAATGACCATAAGAATGATGCCTAAAGGCCTAGTGTATGTCAGTCATACAATAAACATCAAAAGAATGAGAGACTTGTTTGTACTTATTGTGGCAATACAGGACATGCTGTTGACAAATGCTATAAATTGCATGGATATCCACATGGATAAAAGGCCAAGCAAAGACCTAATCCAAATCAATCATCCTCTAGTAGCCAAGTGAATCATGCCATTTCAAATCAAGTTTTTGAATCAATTCCTGAGCGTAGCAACATTGGAAATTTTATGCAGACTTTAAATTCCATTCAATACCTGTAGCTGGTGAATATGTTGAGCACTCATCTCACATCTGCCGAGATTGATATTGAAGCAGGAATCAATTCTGGGCATATATCAGGTACATGTTTATCTATCTCCCTTATTCTAATACATAATTCCAAAACATGCTGGGTAGCGGACTCAGGGGCCACAAGTCATATATGTTACCATCAGTCAACTTTCCACACGATGAAACCAATCCAGAATGCATACATTAAATTGCCCAATCATTGAAGGCTACCTTTACACTTCAATGGTACTGTGAAAATTAACCCGGATTTTAGTGATTGAAGATGTCTTATTTGTTCTTCAGCTCAAATTCAACCCGCTATCTGCTAGCTCAATAATTAGGAACTCATCTATAAACGTCAATTTTCTCACTGATTCTTGTATTATTTAGGACCTCAACGGCTTGAGGATGAATGGCAAGGGTAAAAGGATTGTTGACCTATACATATTGGATGCTGCATCACCTAATTCTGTTCAAAATTGTAGTGTTTCCTATTCTGTATGTTCTGTAGTCATAATGTTGTTGACTTATGGTTTATTTCATTCTTAATGTTTTAATCATAACAAAAATATTGTTTTTAACAATTGATTTTGAGTTATGATAGTTCGATATTAAAATCAATCAAGCATTGTCAAAATCAACACAGCATAAATCAAATTCGAAATGAAGATCAAAGTGAAAGTTAAGCATTCAAGTTAAATCATTTGAAATGAGAGCTTAAAAGATCAAAATCAAGACTATTAAATCGGGTTCATGAAGAAGGTCAAGATCGAAATCAAGTATTAAAACCAAACATTAAGAAAGATCAAGATCAAAAGTTTGAGAACAGGACAGGAACGAAACTTCGAAACAAGATCAAAGGCTAGACTTTCAAGATCATATGTAAATGTATAACACTTTGATCTGTAGTAATGAGTGATTAAGCTCAAAACCCTTACATGCATTAAAAACAATTTTGTGCATTAAAAGTCATTCGTATACAATGATTTGATCAAACGTAAAAATGATTTTTAAAAATGATATTTGAACTTGTAAAATATTTTTTATTTTGAAAAGTTAGTTAAAAGTACTCTTCAAAAGTCTATACTTTTCAAAACCTTCAAATCGGAACAAATGAGGCAAAACATGAAAAATGTCAAATTGTCTGGTGAGCGGCCAAAATTGGCGGTCAACCGAAAATTTTCAATGTTCAAAATTTGACCGTTCTGACCTCTGGTTTTTCTGTACAAACGGCTATGTTGGTCATTCGGATAAGAGGCGATCGACTGGACGCGGTCATCCGAACTCCCATATTTTTTTGCGTTTTAATTGCTATAAATACCACTTCACGTTGCATTCATTATAAAAATCAGTGTTCTAAAAACGTAAAGCGTGGCTAGGCGTGGAGGCCAAGCTTCAAGCTTTACGAGCCTAGGCGTAAAAAAGTTTTTTTTTTTAAATTTTATTTTAAATTTTTAATCATTATTAAAAAAATTAATAATTCAAATAATACATACCAAATATCTAAAATTATAAAATATTGTATTTACTTAATAATTCCTACATAAAGATAAGTTTCAAAATCATAATTACGTAGCTTAAATCTTAACTAATATAACTCTTTATCGGACTCCAATTCAATATCTTATTCTCATCTAATTAGTCATCCATATCGTCCGATACAAAATCATCATTCCCCAGCTCCCTTATTTCATTTTGATCATTTCTTGTACATTTTGTAGGTTGTAAGATATCATTCTCCACCTTGTCATTCTCCTCCTCACCCTCATCATCACAACCTCTATAATCCAAGATTGTGCATTAGTAGCATCACTTGCTAGTAAAATCTCTATTTTGGCCTTCATCTTCTTTTGTTTCATCAACATTGCATTAAATTAGACATAAACAAGATTGTTCATCCTCGTAGTGTCAAGTCTGTTCCTTTTCTTGGTGTGTATCTACAAACAAAAAAAAAAAGAAAAGAAAAAGAAACAAAAAGAAAGGTACATTTAATGGAGCATAACATATTCAAGTAAGTATTCATTGGCCAAAAGAAATGAGTTGTGTACAGCCTAATTAGTACTCTGGAGTCTGGAGTTTTTGAAGTTTGAAG
Source organism: Fraxinus pennsylvanica (assembly GCA_912172775.2). Classification (NCBI taxonomy): domain Eukaryota; kingdom Viridiplantae; phylum Streptophyta; class Magnoliopsida; order Lamiales; family Oleaceae; genus Fraxinus; species Fraxinus pennsylvanica. Next base: position 32,028,505 of record OU503044.1, read on the forward strand.
GGATAGTGGGCTACTGAGTTTGGGCCATGGGTTTTATTAAAAGAAAAAAATTTTGGCCCCCTTAAAATCTCGGCCTGAGGCGGAGGCACGCCTAGGAACGCATGCGAGCATTAAGCGGTCAACATTGTCGTTGACCGCTTCATTCCGACTTAGCCTCAAGGCGAAACATTTTCATCACGCTTCCCGCCTAGGCGCTTTTTAGAACATTGAGAAAAACCATAAGAAGGCTTTTTTGAGAAATATATTTGAAAAAATTCTCTCTGAACTTATATTTTTACATTCATTTCATTTATTTCTTCATAGCAAAAACTTTGATTGTTGAATCAAATTTCTTAAATTATTTTTCTCATCAAAATTTTTCACCTATCTTTTGTGCTTAATTTACTTATATCAATTTTAAAAGAGAGATATATTTTTGAAAAAGATCTTTGCATTTACATTGCATAAAGTTATATTCTTCTTCATATTGAAACTTTAATTGATTGAACTAAACTTGTAAAATCATCATATTCATCAAAGTTTTTCATTTCTCTCTTAGTACTTAATTTAATACAATCGTCCATTAAAAGAGTGATATTTTTTAAGAAAATTTTTGAACTTACATTTTATTTATTTCTTCATCTTCTCACACTTTGATTAATTGAATTAATTTTTGACTATCATATTCATCGAAGTTTTTCATCTAACACTTGAGCTATCATTTATTACTACTCATTGAAGTGTTAGCATCTCTTAGTACTTAATTTGTTTGTATTATTTATCAAGAGATGAATTTCATTGTAAAATCACTTTGATAAAGTGTGGGTCATGTTGAAATCTCTTAAAGATTAATATTGTATAAGGATCGATTCTCCTTATTGTAAGTCACCGTGTGGGTCATATTGGGGTCTCGTAAAGCTCAATAGTGTGGGTCGTGTTGAGATCCTGTAAAGCTCAACATTGTATAAGGATTGGTGCTCTTTGTTTGGAAGTCGCCAAAATCGTTGTAAAGGGTTGAATTGCAACATAAATCAATTAATATAGTGAAAAGGCCTTGCTCGTGCTGGAGAGCTTGGTAACGGAGGACATAGATCATTATTTTGGATCGAATCTCCACAATTACATCGTTTTCATCTTCTCTCTCTTTTACTTATCGTTTTTATATTTGTGCTTACTATTTGAATTAATCTATTTAGTATTTAATTGCTTGAATTTAGATTAATTCTTCGAAAAAATTTTAAAAATCAATTCACCCCCTTCTTGGTTAGTTATTCTTGTGCTATCAAATGTAACTACTCATACATGGCCTGATAGGCTTGGTCACTTGTCTTTCCAGAAGTTAAAGATGATGAAAGATTGTTTAAATCTCCATTGTAATAGATAGAAGAATAATTGTTTAATTTTATGTTTTATCTGTCCTTTGGCTACACAAATGAGACTTTCGTTTGTCTCAAACAACCATTTGTTTCAAAATGCTTTTGATTTGATCCACTATGACACTTAGGGTCCATATCATGCCCCAACACATGCTGGTCACAGGTTCCTCCTTACATTAGTTAATGATTGCACTCGTTTCACATGGACCTATCTTATGAAGCATAAATCAGATGTAAGCTATATTATTCCCTAGTTTTTCAACATGATTGAAAATTAATTTCACACATGATCAAAAAAATTCGATCTAACAATGCACCAGAATTGCAGTTTACAGAATTCTTTGCCTCGAAGGGGGTTATATATCAATTCTCATGTATTGAAAGATCTAAACAAAACTCAATAATTGAAAGGAAGTACCAGCATCTACTCAACGTAGCAAGGGCTTCTATTTTCAGTCCAAAATTCTTATCCAGTTCCAAGGAAAATGTATACTCGCATAGGGATGGCAAAAAAATATGTTCAACTCGATACTCGCGGTGCCCGCCCCGAATGGGATGGGAATTACCCGTCTAACTGAGTAAATGGGACGGTGACGTGGGTCATTACCCTAAAGCAGGTATGGGACAGGTACAAAAAACATAGCCTCCGTCCGGCTACCCTTCTGTTTAATGTTAATTTCAAATTTAAACTTTTTATCAAACAAAAATAAAAGATTCGTCAACATTTTTAAAGACGACATAAGTTGTTCTTAACAATTTTTTTAAAAAAAGAAATAATATATACTAACTAAAGATATTAAAAAAAATAAAAGCAAAAAAATAAAATAAATAAAAAATAAAAAGAAAAATAAACTCGACGATAAATATGTCCCTGCCTCGAACCCACCCCTTCCCACTTTAACCGGATATGGGGACGGGGCAAACTGACAAAAGTACCCGATGGGACGGGAATGGGAATGGCAAACTCGTCTCGTACCCACCCCATTGCCATCCCTATACTAAACCATGTTTCTATTAATCTCATTAATAGAACATAATCTCCAATCCTACATAATAAACCCCATTTTTCCTTTATCTACAACTCTCCAGCACAATATATTTATCTTAAAGTATTTGGCTACCTATGCTTTGCTTCTACTTTGTCATCTCATCGTCCAAAATTTCACCCAAGAGCTAAAACTTGTGTGTTCAATGGCTATCCACCTGGTATTAAATGATATAAGCTATATGCTATGTCACCAAGTCATTTTTCATTTCCAGACATTTGATATTCCATGAACACCTTTTTCCCTTTCATTTTATTCCACGTGATCATGAACTAACGGATTCCTTTCCTAACCTCGTTTTGCTTAAATCTGCAATTGACATTGCCCCCACCATGTCAAAATCCTTCTTTAATTCCTGATCCAGTACAAAAAAAAACTCTAGCCATTGTGCTGATATTGCACCGTCAACACTCATTTATCTCAAACTTCCACTCCATTCTCACATATAGTTCCGAGAAGATCTACTAGAATCACAAACCTCCATCCTATCTTCAAGAATTTCATTGTAATCTCCTAGCAAACACAAATACTCCTTATCCTCTAGCAAAATACATTTCTTACAAGGCTTTTTCCCTTCTCACCGTACCTATCTATTAAATGTTTCTTCCAGTTTTGAGCCGCAATATCATCATCAAGCTGTTAAATTGGATCATTGGAAAAGGGCCATGGCTAATGAACTAGAGGCAATGGAATTTAACAACACATGGTCGGTGGTTACTTTGCCTAAGGGAGATCATTCCATAGGCTACAAGTGAGTGTATAAAATAAAGCACAAGTCTAATGGGAGTATTGACAGATACAAGGCACACTTAGTAGCAAAGGGATACACTCAGCAGGACGGTCTGGACTTCTTTGAAACTTTCTCTCTGGTGGCTAAGCGTGTAACGGTTAAGATCTTTCTAGCTATCAAAGGGATACACTCAGCAGGAAGGCCTGGACTTCATTGAAACTTTCTCTCTGGTGGCTAAGCATGTAACGGTTAAGATCTTTCTAGCTATTGCAGGCATCAATAAATGGAAAATCACCCAGTTGGATTTAAATAATGCATTCCTAAATTGTGAAGAGATTTTTATGGATCTACCTTTGGGATATGCTAAACATAATAATACTGGTTCATAAGCGGAGAAACTGGTTTACAGATTACACAAATCCATTTATGGTTTAAAGTAAGCTTCAAGACAATGGTTTGTTAAATTTTCTAATGCTCTCATTTCACATGGTTACGTTCAATCAAAATCTGATTATTATTGTTTACTAAAGGATTTGGAAGTACATTTGTGGCTATACTACTATATGTAGATGACATAATCATAACCGGTTCGGATTACAAGGCTGTTGATTCTTTAAAATCCTTATTACATAGCCCATGTTTGTTGTGGATTAAAATTAAATTTTAAGTAGATTTTGATTAAAGTTGTTTAAATATATGATTGAAAAATTGTAGGATCCATAAAATATGCGGTTAAGATTGATTATTGATTTTGACTTAAATTAAGAGCCTGTTTGTCATAGAGTGATGAATAGTATTTTTTGGAGAATGTGATTGAAATTTAAAGTAACTTTATTAGTTTGTGTGTAGAATATTTTATTGGGTGAATGTGTGCTGGAGAATCTTACTGTACCAAACAATTTTTTAGGATAATGGTAGACAAACAGAGCTAAAATTTGAATTTTAATTGGTATCAAACATGGGCATAGTCTCTTCAAATTAAAAGATCTTGGAAGTTCGAAATATTTCCTTGACTTTGAGATTGTCTGCTCCCATAAAGGAATCTTCCTTTCTCAAAGGCACTACACACTGCAATTGTTGGAAGATACTGGCTTTTTGCTTGCAAGCCAACCCTGTTACCCATGAATCCCAAAGTTAAGCTCTGTTCATTCGAGGTAAAGCTTTTTCCTAATGCTTCCAGTTATAGAAGATTGATTGGTTGTCTAATGTACTTAACTATATCCAGATTGGATATCACCTTTGCAGTTCACAAGTTAAGAATTTGTTGCTCAACCTAAAAAACCTCATTTAGATGATGCTCATCATCTTTTGCAATATATCAAAGCTACTCCAAGACAGGGGCTGCTATTTTCAGCTGTTTTTTTCCCTCCAACTTCGTGCATTTGCTGATTAGGGCACTTGCTTCGATACAAGGAAATCAGTAATAGGTTTCTGCATCTTTCTTATTGATTCTTTGGTTTCTTGCAAAGCTAAGAAACAAAGCACGCTGTCAAAGTCATCAGCTGAAACTGAATATCGTACTTTGACATTCACAACCAATGAACTCATTTGGGTATCTCAACAACATGATTTCTAGATTTCATCCCATGTTCTTGCTCTTATTTTCTATGACAATCAAGCAAACATACACGTTGCAAGCAATCCCATCTTTCACAAGCAAACCAAACATATCGAAATAGATTGTCATTTCATTCGAGACAAAATTACTGATGGATTTGTCAAACTGATGCCTGCTCGAACACAAAACCAATTGGTTGATATCTTCACCAAGCCTCTTCCTGCTAATCTGTTGTTCCCTTTATTGTCCATCTTAAGAGGAAGTAACAGAATACAGTTAACAAGGAAGTTGAAGGTGGTTTGCAATGTGGTCTAGCTCCAGCTCAGTCTGCACAAGCTCAATTCAATTAGGCCGCTAGTTAGCACATGTCATCTTTGTATTGATTGCATCGTTAGTTAGAGATTCCTATTTATAGGCGGATGTAATGCATACTATGGTGAGTAATTCAATTCAATGCAATTATATTCTTCTCCATTTCAATACAAATAATTAATCAGTAAGATAATCAATGTAACAAAATCAACTCGAGATGAAAACTCCCCAACTGAAATGAGGATGATGATAACAACATTTTAGTATTGATTTTGTGGGATTTCCTTCATCAACAATTTCAAATAGTAATTCCGATTAAACATGCCAAGCTAGTATGGTACCAAGATTCCTCAGCATCCTAAGTATAATTCACCCATGTTTACTAACATCAAATCTACTAAGTAAAAGATCTTCATAAACAGGGGATGACTCCATGAACTAGAAATTCTGGGGGAGAAATTTCAAAAGCAAAATCATCCAAATAATTACTTCAAATCCCCAGTTAATACCTGCACAAAGATTGATATAATTCCCAACTACATATGTACAGCAATCACAAACCAAAAAAAAAATTGTATCATTCAGAAAAAGAGTTATGCTTGATGCAACACACTTGAGACATCGAGAATATTACTAATTCATTGAATTACTCCAAATTTTTACATCTCAAATTCCGTAAATCCACCAGAAGCAAATAACCAAATCCAACAGCACTAAACTAAAGCAAAGGTACCAATTATATTGCCAAATTCAATTACTAGATCTAATACCTCTAAGCCCTTTCACCCCTAATCCTCCTGGCCAACTGGATATCCTTAGGCATAATAGTAACTCTCTTGGCATGAATAGCACAGAGATTGGTGTCCTCAAAAAGTCCAACCAAGTAAGCTTCAGCAGCCTCTTGTAGAGCCGCCACGGCAGAGCTCTGGAACCTAAGATCCGTCTTGAAATCTTGAGCAATCTCCCTAACAAGCCTCTGGAATGGCAATTTCCTTATCAAAAGCTCAGTGCTTTTCTGGTACTTCCTGATCTCCCTCAGCGCCACCGTTCCGGGGCGGAATCGGTGAGGCTTTTTCACTCCTCCGGTTGCGGGGGCCGACTTCCGTGCCGCCTTTGTTGCCAGCTGCTTCCGGGGTGCCTTGCCCCCGGTTGATTTCCTGGCTGTCTGCTTTGTGCGCGCCATTGGTAAGAATTCTTGATGCTAAATGCTAATGGAGAATGCCAAATTTTTGTTTGTGTGATAATTAATGGTGGGATTGAATGGGGATTTATAGGGGTTTTGGGTGAAATGTGAAGAGCGGGAAGATTTCAAAATTTCGAGGTTTTTGGAAGTGAGACTGTGAGAGAGTTTGGACTGTTGGATTAACTGTCATTTCACCGTAGGATTCCTTAGGAGTTTGATTGACGAGGATCGCATCGGAGTATAATTTGTCGAGAAAGTATTTGAACCGTGTATTGAATTGTTATTAACGGATAGGATTGATTGGAGATGACCGACGCGGATCACTATCTGGACTTTTTTACAGGTGTGGAAACTAATTTTGTGAATTTGAATAAATTTTCGTATAAATCAAATTAAGCACTTGTTTGATGAGATTAAATTTAAACTTTTAGTAATTACTAGTTTTAGGCCGTGCGATGCACAGGTTGTGTTATTTTGAATGTGATATTAGCGTTGTATGATAGCGTAATTAGATTAATATTGTAAAACATTTGTAGAGAAATAAAACTATATGTTACATAGATGGGAAAATGTTTATAATAAATGAATGCACGAGCATAAAAGCCATCATTTTAATACAAATAAATCATTTGAGCAGACTTGTATGC
>OU503044.1:32057054-32099264 GCA_912172775.2 Fraxinus pennsylvanica
TTTTTTTTTTTTAACCTTGGTTTGTTAATAATTAAAGTCCCCACAGAAGAGTGTCACTTAAAACACAATGTGACAGCAGTGCTTGATTGTGGTACCTTTCTTTAGTTTTAAGGTCAACAATAATCCAAATTACCATCATTTTTGCTAGTGACAACATGATTATGATTTTTATTCCACTTTGAAAAAAGAAAACTATATAATTCCCTTTATTTATTAATTTTTTTTTTACTCAATCAACAAGAAATGAATTTCTACAAGATGGTATAGTAGATAAATATATTGTTAATGTAAGGCTTGTTGAAAAATTCGTTGTCGGACTTGATTAATCATCCTTTGTTGTTCATACTGGATCGCTTTATTTTTATAATTTTATAATTGTTCCAAAGTCTTAAAAGTTGAATTAACTGAACTTCATCCACCTGAAATTGATTTGCTTTCATTTCCATTTTTCATAAGCGGAGTCTTGACTTTTTCAATGCACCCCGCCTGGGACTTTTGAATTTCGAATAGTATTCAAGATCCTCTGTTTTCAATCGACAACACACAATCATCACGTATTTACTAACAGTTATAATAAAATACGTGGTTTCATTTGCACATGGGCAAGAAACGGTGTATTCCGCCCCATCTTCACCCCATGGATTATGATAGAATACTCTTATAATTGGGATCCCGATACAGATAGACACAAATGGCTAAATGGAAGCGAGAATTTTTAAGAACATTTCATTTTTAGTAGAAGGAAGTCAACAAGTAGAGACATGAAATGCACAACATTGAGTATGTGTGGATAACAAATATCGAGACCGTTCATCAATTTATTTATGGATTGATGCGTCATGTCATCGATACTTATCATAAGCTAAGTACCAATGTTTAGTAGATTATTTACATATATGTCGTGTGTTTAGCTGTGTTTTCACTACTTCCTATTTAGACTATGTTTGAGCTCCATTCTCTCTTTTTTCTCATTATTTTTTCTACCGTACTCATTTTAAACCACACGTTTTTCATTCAAATAATCTTACGCTTAAATCAAAAACTTTTTCTTCTTTTTTCACCACACATTCTTCCATCAATCACTATTCCAAAAATTAAAATTTCCCCAAAATGGGGGCCAAACACACTCTTACTAGTGTAGAGTAAAAGCTACACGTCCCCATCCGCGGAGGAAGGGACCGTCTCTTGCACATGCAGCAGCCATTCCATTTATCCTCTTAGAACAAAGACAAAATTTCATCTCTATCTCTCTCTATCTATTTTCCTGGCTCTCAAGAATTGGTTCGCTGGATATTATTTGATCTACTTGTCTGCAGATAAACAAATCCAACCCTTGGATTTTCACAAGGCCATCCCCTTTGTTTCTTTCTTTCTCACTCTGAATATTCTGCATATAAATCTCACTTTTCATGGCTTCAATTACTTCACCAAAAATCCTGCAAGACCATAAAAGCAGCGGAAATGATGATAATGGCTATGAAGTAATTAGCCGGCAAGACATTCAGGCCGCCATAGCCAAAACAGTCGAGCTTAGAGCGCTTCATGCTGCTCTAATGCAGGGTAATAGTCCCGCCAAACTCCGGCTCCCCACGGCCACTTCCCCTGTTGTTCCTCATTTCACTGCCCAAGATTACCCCGTCTTCACTCCTGTGAGTATTGCTTCTCTTCCTCTATTTGTGTTGCTGGACGAGATTAAATAATACGATAGACAAGATCTTAAGTTCTTCTTCTTCTTCTTTTTTAGTACTTCTATTTTCTAGATCTGTTACTTTCATGGCCTAACCAATGCAATAATAAAAAATAAAGTTTTGTTCCCAATAAATTTGAGTCGACTATTGACAACGTGAATTGTTATCAGACCTATAAAGATGAACCACTACCGGCATATCAGCAAATTCGATTAGAACAGCCAAATTGTGATGAACTTTGGGACGAGTATGCCTTGGAGTTGGATCAAGGTGGAGATGTTGATGAAACCATCTTTTCCGATTACAAAATGGTGAGTGAATCTTTCAGGAACGAGTCGTTGTCTGAATTGATCGACTCAGAACAGCACGTATGTCCAGCCGAATCCCAAAATTCTGTTGTAGGTTCTTCTGCCAATAATGTTACTGTTCCTATAGCTTCTCCAGGAACTAATTACTGCAAGACCAGGAGAAAAAGTATGGGAGACCTTAAATCAATGTCAGCTTGCAATAAGTGTAAACCTGCCTTAATAAGTATAGAGACAGAAGGGACTTCCAAGAATGGCAAGAAATCTAGTATCGTACCACTAACCGATTCTCGCCCTTCCTTGCATTCACAACAAAGAAACAAAGGGCTGCTGCATATTTCGAGGTTGTTTCCTAGGCGAAAGAAGAAGAACGAGAATGAAAACTCATCACTAAATCTAACACAATCCGATGAAGTTTCTCGAATTGTTAACAACTTGGGAACCATATCGATCGAGGCATTGAAGAAAGAGTTAATGGAAGCAAATGAGAGTAAAGATGCAGCCTTAATCAAAGTCGAGGAGACTAAAACGTCGTTGAGAGAACTAAGCCAGAAGTTGGAATACTTGGAGACTTATTGTGAAGAACTGAAGAACGCATCAAGACAAGAAAAGAATTCCTATTCTGCTGAAAATCTTGCAAATCATCCAATTAGGAAATCAATGGATGGCGATGCAGAAAAATTGATCATGACTGAGGGCTTTTTGCAGATTGTATCAGAATCAAGATTATCCGTAACACAATTGTGCAAGACTCTCCTGTCTCAGATCACATCAAATCTAGTAACCAACCCTGTGCAGCCCTCTCAGGTGAGATCAAATCTGGCGACCGACCCTGTGCTGTCCTCCGTAGGGAGCCCAACAAGATTTCGAGGTGACAGCACCATAGTCGATAATTTGAACTTGCTACTTCAACCATATAAACTTTCTTTGGATTCAAAGTACACAAGGGCAGTTCAATACCATTTGGAAGCAATCATAAACCAATCATTCTATCAAGATTTCGAGAATCGCATTTTCCAGAAAAATGGCTCCCCAAAGCTTTTAGACCCTCAACAAGATCGTCAAGCACGAATTCAATCATTTCTCGCGCTGAAAAATCTAACCTGGAATGAAGTTCTAAGAAAAGGGACAAAATGTTACAGTGAAGAATTCAGCGAATTCTGTGATCTGAAAATGAGTTGCATTATTACAAAACTTGGATGGAAGATACCATGGCCTGAACAGCTTCTTCAAGCATTTTTTGATGCTGCAAAATGCATTTGGTTGCTCCATTTGCTTGCATTTTCATTCAATCCGCCATTGGGGATTTTACGGGTCGATGAAAATAGACCCTTCGATCCTCATTACATGGAGGACATTTTCACAGACGGGCAGAGTTTAGAGGGTCCAATGAGGGTCAAGATCATGGTAATGCCTGGCTTTTATGTGCATGATAATAAAGTTCTCAAATGTAGGATTCTTTGCAGATATAAATCTTCATCGGTAGTGAATAACTAGTTGGTATTAACTAGAAGTCTATATGATTTTTCTACTTAATTTAAGAGAGTGTATTCTATTCAAATTGTAACTTGTGTTTATATATACTTTGCTCTTATTTGGCGTAAACTAAAATCAGACTTTTCAGTAGAAGATTGAAAACTTATGGGTTCTATGAAATGTCGAGTTAAAATTAATTGTACACATTGATTTAAAAATTTTATCAAATTTTAATCTACACCAAAAATGTTTCATTTTGTACTAACATCAATTTTAGAAAATTAAAGAAAATCAGAAAAATGGGGGTTTCAATAGTTTAGGGTAAATTTCAAGTCAACTAACAATGAAATAAATAAAGAGCTCGAATTACTTCTTTTAAAAAGATTAAAAATGTTCTTGGTGGAATTCCTAACATTGCCCCCTCATCTAACCTCTTTTCTTGATATTCTCCAAGCGAGGAAAAATTCTTACTTTGAAAATTCCGTTCGTATAACAAAACCGGTTGACGCTAGCTGTAATAATTAAAAATAGGGATCCCACCAAAAAAAATTAGGGCCATGTTTGGGAGAGATTAAGGGCTTGTATGGGAGGGATTAAAATCAGATTAAAATTGAAAATATAGCCGTTATTATTGACTTTTATTAGACGAGTGGGACCCAATAACGGCCATATTTTCAATTTTAATTGGCTTTTAATCCCTCCCGAACGGGGCCTAAAGTTTGCATTTATAGAATGGTACTTGAACTTGTACGGATATTGTTGAAGTTGTCGTGGATGGGCTTTTCAAGCTTCCTTGTTGCAGGCAGTAATGCATCACGAAGTCAACCTCTATAATTGGCAGCCCTTCTTTGCATGAACTCGTGTGCATTAAGGTTTAGGCCGGTTTCATGTAGATTTTCANTTTATCAATTATGAGTGAAAAAGTTTCCTCAATCCTCAGGCTCAGTGATGGAGAAGTATTTCAAAAAATTAGTAGTTTATTTTATATGTTTCTTGAGTTTTTTGTGAAGGCTTCGTACATTAATTTATGTTCATTTGTTTCATTTCTTCATCACAAAGTACCAACTTTCCTCATTTTAACAGATAATGTTTCAAAAAAAAAATTCGGGGGCTCCGGGACCCCCCTAATTTGAAGGGCTGGCTCCGCCCCTGTTTAGACTCAATCCAATTACACTTGATAGGGTTGCTTTATCACGTCGACTACATAGGATTGACTCTCTATTCGACTAGGTGAAATTAACCCGAAAATTTATTTTATTTCTAATTTGCTCATTCACTAGTTCAGAAATATCCCAGACCCTTGATCTTTCCATTAGATATTAATTCCACTCTCACTTAAAAAGCCCCCCCAAAATAATTCTGAAATTCTTTCTCTACAAGGATCGAACCTCTACCCATCTAGACAAAACCACCACATGGCTCGGCTAATGTTGACCTCCGCCTCCACCAACACGCTAGAGACCCCAGTAATGGACTCATCATATTCCACTCTCTTACAGAACATAACGGAGGAAGGTGGCTACGCCTTCGCCTCCATGACCACTCTGGCAGCCAGGCGGCGATACTAGTGCAGCGGATGTCGCCAAGGAGATAGCGTGGGAGCAGCTCCATTCCGGTCCATGGCACTCTCTAGGCCCAATCTGGCGTGACGCCTATGCTATGGCATGCCTCTACGTGGCCAGAAACCATTTCTCGTCCGGTGAATATAAGCTCGCTCTCAAAGCACTCGATTTGGGGCTCATCATGGGTGGATTTACCTTACGAGGTGATTTGAATTCGTGTATTAAGAAAGTAAGCAATGCTCTTAGAGAAAAAGACTTTAATTCCAGTAATAACAACAATAACAGTACTAAAGAAGGGCAGAAGAACAGTGAGCTTTTTGAAGAACAAGAAATTGTTTCCCGCCAAAATTTCAACTTGCCGAAGGTGAGGTCTGTCACTCCCCCTTCCTCTCTCTCTCTCTCTCACACACACACACACATTTTTTTTTCTTAATCTGTAATTTGAAAGTATAACTGAAAAAGCATGGAGTCCGAGGCTTTGGACGAAGTTAATGAATAAGAAATGCATACTTTCATGTTTTTGATCTTTATTTTTTCGAGAAAGTGGAAATGGTACTCTTTATTTTTTGCTTAAATCTGAGATGATGAGATTACAAATAACAAAGCATAATGTGGAAGGCTTTGGGAAAATTAATGATAGTAAATGCATATTCTCATGTTATTTTGTTTTAATGTTTGTTCAAGAAATTGGAAATTTGTATTACATATAATTGTTGGCCCGAAAAGTACAAAATTTTACGCCTTACATAAGTACACGTGTGTGCTTGATTTGGGGGTAGCACTTTCTTTTATTTCTTCTTTTTGTTTGTCTATAAAAATGAATGAAAATGAACGCATTATCAAGGTCAACTGGTGAAGCAAGAAGTACAATTCTTTTTTTTTTTGCGCGTGTTTGCTTAATGCTTGGAATATTGAAAATAGTTTGGAGGATACTGATGGATTCACTTTGTATCTGGATGGATTTTATCAAATGTCTACCTTGAATTTTTTTAGTGAATAGACTGCAATTAAGGTAAGTTCATTGCTTACCTAATTCATCTTATATAGGTATTGAGGCCAAAACAGAATTTTCTCAAACCTAAAGGCTACAGTGAATGTGAGGTCGCTCGTAATATTGTTGCTGCTCCATGATTTTGCAAAGTAACGTGCTTTACCTTGTTAAACCACCTTTCTCTGTTCTTTCCCTTTACAAATATACTGTTGTTTATGCAGCTTTTTCGTTATCACAAGTTTTGGGATGCCTGCTCTTCTTATATAAATGTTATATGTTCCAAGTGGACTGACAACATGTGATTACTTTCTTTCTATTTTTATTTGAGCTTGCAGGTGCTACACTTATTACCTTCGAGGTCATTATCTTGTAAGAAAGTTGAGGGAAAGTCTTGTCTATCGTTGGAAGGATTCTTGCGAGACCATTTCCTCTGTGGTTCTCCAGTGATAATTAGTGATTGTATGTTGCATTGGCCTGCTAAGAATAAGTGGAATGATATGAATTATCTTAAAAGGATTGCAGGTTTTCGCACAGTTCCAGTTGAGGTGATTGATCTTCAATAGTTGGTTATTTTTGGATTTCCTTTTTTCTTGCACATAAACTCAAATAGAATTCAAGTTTAGACCAAAATTTTGATGTGTTGAGGGTCCATTTTATAAATTTCTATTTTCTTTCGTACCAAATTTAATTTGCATGGATTACTGAATATGGTGATAGATTCTCTAAGGGTCCGTTTGATTGCAAGGATGGAATTTGGGTGGAAAGAAAATAAATTTCAGGGAATTGAATTGCCTAGAATTCATTTTACAGGGAATTGTCAATTAATTGTGTTTGATTGGTATAATTTTTCACTTGGAAAATGTTGAAATTTTCCATCTTTTGATATTTGATTGGCTTTAATTTTCCACCTTTTTTTACTGCAATCTCCTTCTGCCATTGAGTTCCCACCTCCACTATTTCCACAAGTACCGGAATCCTGCCTTCCTCCACCACTGCCGCCCTGGCTTCCGGCATTGATACCAGTAAAGCCGCCATTAACTCCACCAGCAGAGCTCAAAACAAAAGCTGATTTATCCACCATATTCGATCCAAAATCCGCCATTAACTCCACTAGTAGCACCAGATTTCCCTCCGCCGCCACCAGCACCATCTTCTTCTCCTTCGAACTCCACTCATTCTTCCGCCTCTTCCACCATCGCACAACAACTGAATTTCACCAACCAAGAATAAGAAGAATTATAGGGCGACCCATACGACGTTGCTTCCCTCCCAAACCCTCGACTTCACTCCCCTCCTCAACTTCCTCTCAGCCTCCCAGTTGATCGATAAGACTCCTCGGCGGTGAGTAGGAGAACCGAACTGGGGAGATGGCGGAAGAGCAGTGACATTTCTTGGAACCCGGCGGTGACCCCGACACTGGTGATGACGTTGTGAGAAGAAAGAGAGAGGGAAGGGTTTGTTTTGCCGATTGCCAAGAAAATGAAAACCCACCTCTACCATGGGAAAATCAATCCTTAATTTTGTGGTAAAACCCATCACGTGACCAGAAATGAGAAAACAAATTGCCTGGAAAATATTTGCTATCAAACAAGCCCAAAGATGGAAAATGATGAGATAATTTCCATCTTGCCTGGAAAATAGTTGCTATCAAACGTGGCCTAAGGGAAAGGAAATATTATCTGAAGATTGCAATGAAATCAGTCCTCTGTAACTCCCCCTCCATTTAATTGATGAAACATAACATTCGTAAATGTTTTGCAGGTTGGCAAAAACTATCTATGCTCCGAGTGGAAGCAGGAATTGTTGATTTTTCTGAGTTTCTTGAGAGGATTTCTTCCAATAAATGCTCTTCTAAAGACACTACCTACTTAGCTCAGCACCAATTGTTTGATCAGGCATGCACTTTTTATGATTTAAGCCAGGAGTTAGTTTTGGAAACCTAGCATTAACATTTGGACATTGTAATAACTCTTCTATAGTTGACTGTTTATTAACTGGCAGATACTAGAACTAAAGCAGGATATTCTTATACCTGACTACTTTTTTGCTGGGGATGGGGAGATCAGGTCTATTAATGCTTGGTTTGGTCCAGCTGGGACGGTTACTCCATTGCATAATGATCCGCACCACAATATACTTGCTCAGGTATGAAATATATAATTCTTAATGCTGTAAAGATTACTGGATAAAAAGAAGATAATGAATAAAGGACTCTGCTTGGATATAACTGAGGCCGTTCCTTTATCAGGTCCTCTTCATCTTTTGTCACGCTTTGTAAACCTTATTGCCTTTCCAGGTCAAGTTATTTTTTATGAAGGCACCTGATTATCTCCATAATGCGGAAACTGTTTCTTATCAATTATCATGGGGTTTTGTGAGGCTGCAGCACACTGTTCTGCAGATTTTCATTTTAGGGGGAAACTGAGTTTTCAATTAATATATGTGTTTGAGGTCTCATAACTGATTAAAAATATAATAAGAAGCTAACTTCGTCCTTACCTGAGTTTGCTTAAGTGGAGACTCGCTCAACTCCACCGTCGTGCCAATAATTGGTTATTTTTGTATTTGGCACGAACATCCACTTACCAAGTTTAGTGAATGAATTGAAAACTTCTCATTAAGCTAAATGGGAAAATTATATTGTTATCTCTTCTCTAACCACATTTTGTTTAGTATGTTCTAGGATGCTTTGGGTAAATTACAAATAAGAGACACTATAAAATTGTCAGTTATATTTTTGGAATTTGGAGAGTAATTGATTCCTAAGGCTCCTATGTCTGGTCTCCTTTAATCGAGAAGTATAGAGACAAATGTTAGATTAAACTTTTGTGTTTTGATGGGGCCAGAATGTTCCGCATTGCTTGGTCTTTTAGTCTGGTAATTCATTGGTTAGTAAATGGATGAGTGGAGGCAGTGAATGAAATTGAGTTTCCTAGGATAAAATTATGCGTCAGTCACACTCTTAAAGTGTAAAAATAATATTAAAAGCAACTAAATACAATTCTGATAATTGGCACGATTAAGTTAAATGTTCCAATTGGCAGGAAGCTGTTATTGATTTGGCAATGGCAGAATTACAGCAATATTAAATGGGAACTTAACCCGTCAACTGCTGTGACATGATAAATATTGTTTTCAATGTTTGTCCATTTCACCAGTATAATAATTCCTTTAGTTTAATTCTCTGAAAGAGGAACATGTTTTTCATATCCTTGTACTTGTGTTTACCGGTCCATTATGTGGAGTAAATGATGGTATATTGTGTTGGGGGTGAGGGAGGAGGAGCAGGCGTTGACACAGGAAAGGTTGCAAAGGCAATGTTTGGGGTTTTGGGTGGAGTAGAGGTGGGGTCAGGTGCCTCGAGGAAGGATGGGGGGTGTTGTTGATTGACTGAGAGTAATAAGAGGGATAATATGTATGGCTACATTGTTTTCAAAGAATCAAATGATAAATTATCCATACATGATACACCATTAGATTTTGATGTGCCAATTAATTATGAGGCAGCATGGAAGGTAACTATAGTTGTGCTGCTCAGTGTGTGCATGTCAATTTCGTTTTATGTTAATATCTTTGTAAAAGCTGGTTTGCATTTTTATCTTCAGGTTGTCGGCAAAAAGGATATTAGGCTTTACCCTGCTTCATTGTCATAATATCTTTACCCATACACGGAATCCATGCTTAGTAACTCCAGCCAGGTACCTATGCTTCTACTTTCCACAAGTTCTGTACCAAAATGATGTCTAAAATGGTCCAATACTTCAATGAATGGCATATTGATGCTTTTCTTTGTTGAGTCATATACTGGCTTTATGTTTGCCTAGCAACTGTTCCTGTGCTGTCTATAATCTGTTTGACCATAGTTATTAAAACCGGACCGGCCGGTCTGGACCGGGAACCGCCGAAGCGGATAATGGTCCGTTCCGGGTGCATTAATTGATCTAGGAAGCATAGGAACCGGCTAAACTGCTCGACAACCGTCCAGTTCGGACGGTTTTAAGTGGAACCAGATCCTGTTCAATGTGAACCGGATGGCTACCAAAGGGTAGTAAAATTTTATGTTAAATTCGCAGTAGCTGTGATTTGAACCTTGGATAGCAGCATGATATTTCACCTCCATGACCATTATGGAAACTGATGATGCCTTATAATGTAAGGAAAATATATATATTTAGATTTAGCAAAATGGTTTTTTTTTTTTCAAAAATATAATTTAATTAAAATTTAAATATAACAGTAACCCACCGGTTGAACCATTAACCCATTGACCAGATGATTTTTTGGATCGGGTCTAATAACTATGCGTTTAACTATCTACTTTTTGATTTATTTGGTTCATTAATGTAGAGGTCTAGGGATATTTTCTTATTCAATCTCGTAAATAAGTATTTCGGAATGGAGAAAGTTCTTTTGAGTCTCAATATTGAGTACGCTTGTAGAGATGTAGTTGTCAGCGAAATTGCTTGAACATTAGCTTTTAAGAGTCTTGGTTAAGGTAAACTTGGTTGCAATTATTATTGCTGTATATCATGCATCAACAACAAACTAAGCCTTATTTCCAACAAATTTGGGGTTACTATTGGTGTATGTCATATAGAAAAGAAAGGGACTAAAGCTAAAAGTTTTGTAAATGGTAGTAAAAGTGTCTTGAGGAGTTCGCCATCTAGTTTTCTGTAATATTTTTACTTTATTTATGAAATATGTTTCCTTTAAGAGAAGCCATAGATGTAAATCACATCCTTGGAGATATATAGCCCACATCTTACCAGTAAATAAATAGGTACAGGTAATTTATTGCTTCAATCATTTGTTGCTGTTTAGTCAGTTTCTCAATATCTTCTCTTCTTATTTTCCCATTGTCATGTTCATTCATCTTAAAGAGTGAAATTTGTTTGAAGGTTGACCTAGATAACATAGACGAGAAAGAATTTCCGAAAGTGTTGAATCTGGATTTTGTCGACTGCATATTAGAGGAAGGCGAAATGATTTACATCCCTCCTAAATGGTGGCACTATTTGCAGGCTCTCACTACTAGTTTTTCAGTTAGCTTTTGGTGGAGCTGACACAGGAAATTCACAAGTTTCTTTCCTTTTCTTGTACACAGGATAAATAGCTAAACATTTTGCCAACATCCTTATACAAAGGAGCCATAGCCATTTTGTGGTTTACCATGATTTTATCTGACTGTATAACAGGATTTAGTGATTGTACTCTGCTGGCAGTTTTGTGCAGACTTACCTGCCGAAATAGAGAATTTATTTCATAGTTAATGTATTTATTTTACATTCAAAAACTCATTTAGGAAAAATAATAATAATAGTTTGTGTCACTTCACTTTACTCCAATAATTGAGAATCGAGTCCATGTCCAAAATGAGGTCAGAGTCTATCTCAATCATTGGACTCTAGAAACTGCACACAGAATTGAATATAAATTCTGCCTAATCAAATTGTAGACACTTTCAAAATTAGAATGGAAAACTTGCACTTTTTGCCCCATGATCTATTATTCCAATAAAAATTGGTGTCTAAATTTTAAAATGTAGTAAGCTGGACATTAATCTTTCATTGTAGTTACATGATGTGTCTAAATTTTCGTAAAATGGTCATGTGATTGCTAATGCTATGGAAACAAGTCTTTCATTGTAGTTGCATGATATGTCTAAGTTTTCGTGTAGTTGTAGGGTTGTCCGTGGGTCGGTTCGGTTCTCTTCAAAATCGAACCGACCTAAAAAATCGAATCGACCTAAAACTTTCGGGTATTTAATAAATGGACCCGTTGAGTTCAAATATAATTATGGAACCGTTTGAGTTCGGCTCGGTTCGGCATCGTTCGGTTCCATACCATAATTAAATTTTTTAACATTTATAGCAACACTACATAAATACAATTAATGACATTTCATTCGTAACTTTTATAAATTAACGTAGCTCAATTCAAAAACATATAAATAACTAGCTATCCAATAAAATTAATTCAATGCATACAAATACCAAAAAGTAGATGTTAATATTAAAATATCGGTGATCCATATCAAAAACTGCAAATGGATCCCAAACTCCAATGTTTCTTGTTTTTAAAATGGGCTTTAAAATGATTTGGGTTTTAAAATGATTTGGGTATTGGGCTTTAAAATTAAAATTATGAAATGATCTGATTTATTTAATTAATTTGCTAATTTGTTTAGAAAAAAATAATTTAATTTAATTAATTCAATATAAAAAATAAAATAAAAATTATTTAGTTTCGGGTCTTATTCTGTTCTTCGATTCTTGGTCTAGAACCGAGACCCAACCCAAACTCATCTGTTCTCGATTCGGGTACTCGTTCAGATATTTAACTTATGAAGAACCGCTCGATTTGGTTCGGTCCGGTTCAGTTCGGGACTTTTGGACACCCCTATGTAGTTGTCATGTTATTGTTATGGAAACAAGTCTCAATTGAAATTCTAGACCAATCCAAATCGAGATACAAAATCTAGCTTCTACATAGGAAGGTGATGCGATGATTTTATAGAAATTTTGGTAATCTCTCGTTGGAACTAACTGTGCAATCATCTGGTTGGAACACGACTTTGGAGATGTTTACTGAGTAACTCTACAATTGTACGTTAACGCTATGTAAAGACTAGGAAGCATTGGAAGAATATTGGTGGTCGCATATCGATAGTTGACGGGGTGGACCTAGGGAGGACACTTTTTAAGGTGTGTTCCAACATTACCAACATCTAGTATTTACTATTTAGATCTAATAAAAGATCACGGATCAATTTGTTTATTTAAGATTAGAAATCAAATTGCTACTAAAATAATATATCAAGGACCAATAGTGAACTTTTCCCTATTAGAATCGCCAGAACTTTCCAACTAATCAATACAGAGGAACCACTTTCATAACATTTTTGTCTCTTTTCTTCTTTCTTCTTCCTCGTCCTGAAGTGAAAAGTATGGAGAAAAGAAAAGAAAATGTTGTGCTTTTTCCATTCATGGCGCACTCTCATATTACACCCTTTTTAGCCTTAGCTCAACAGATAGAACGAAAGGGCTATACCGTAACCTTTGTCAATACATCTATCAATATCAAGAAACTGCAAAAATTCCTCCCTTCAAATTCCTCAATTCGCCTCCTTGAAATCCCCTTCAAGGCCGCTGAACACGGCCTTCCCCCGGAGGCTGAGAACTCGGATTCCCTTCCTTATAAACTCGCCCTCCACCTCCTCGAAGCCAGTTCTTGTCTTGAGCAACCGTTTAGGAAACTACTTGCTGATCTTGTAGAGAGAAATGGAGGTGGCGTGAAGCCAGTTTGTGTTGTAGCAGATTTTCTTTTTGAATGGACGGCTCATGTGGCACATGAATTTGGAGTATTTCATGCAATCTTTAGTTGTACTGGTGGATATGGGATGGCATGTTTCTATTCCATGTGGCTGAATTTACCTCATAAACACACACAAAGTCTAGAATTTATGCTGCCTGATTTTCCAGAAGCTGGAAAATTACATGTAACTCAACTATCACCTGCCTTATTAGTTGCACAAGAAGATGATCCTTTTACAATATTCCAATGGAAGAATCTTCCAAATTGGTCGAAATCTGATGGAATTCTGTTCAACACATTTGAAGTGATAGACAAGACAGGATTGGCATACTTTCGACGAAAACTAGGTATACCTGTTTTGGCTGTTGGACCAATGCTATTATCAGAATATGACAGATCAAGAATTGGCCGAAAACCAGCAATTAGTCCAGCATTATGCGTCGAATGGCTCAACAAAAAACAACCAAATTCAGTTCTATTCATATCGTTTGGATCCCAGAACACAATCTCCGCATCCCAAATGCTGCAACTGGCAAAGGCCCTGGATTCAAGTAGAACGAATTTCATATGGGTTGTTAGGCCACCATTAGGATATCCCATGAACGCAGATTTTGTACCACAAGACTGGCTACCAGAAGGATTTGTACAGCATATTCAGGATCAAGAAATGGGACTAATTGTTGAAAAATGGGGACCCCAGATGGAGATTTTGTCCCATAAATCTACTGCAGCATTTTTATGTAATTGTGGATGGAATTCAGTTCTTGAATCACTTAAAAATGGTGTCCCATTAATTGGTTGGCCAATGGCTGCGGAGCAATATTACAATGCAAAGTATTTGGTTGAAGAGGCTGGGGTTTGTGTGGAGGTTGCAAGAGGGACAAATTTTGCGGTAAGACAAGAAGAAATAATGGAGAAAATAGAGTTGGTAATGGGAGATAATTACAAGTCAAAGGAGATTAAAAGAAAAGCTTGTGAGATTAAAGAAATAATTAAAGATGCCACAAGAGATGAGGAAAGTTACAAGGGTTCTTCTGTGCAAGCCATGGAGGAATTATTTATTGCTGCATTATTGAGCAAGGAGAATACTAATGTTTAGACACAATTATTTGTCCATTAGATGAAAAGTCTTTTTCTTGAAAAAAAAGATTGGGTTTTGGCTGCATTCTAGAGCAAATAATATGTATTGGTTTTCACTCGTTTTTAGTCGAGGGCATGATTAGTACGTTGATATTGTACAGAATATCGAATGCCTCTTTCATTTGTTTCTTCTTTAGATTTTTTGTTATGTTCTTGAGTGCACAATTGAAATAATATAGTAAAAATAAATTAAATCGCAGCATTAGTTTGCAAAGTAGGGCCCTTATCTGCAGCTTGGTTGCTCATCAATGAATGGTTTTTGTTCACGTCACTGTGAAAAGTTATGAACAATGCACATGAATCACAAAGTTATTATTGAAAACATACCTGACGAAATTAAAGTGAGTTAATATAGTGAAAATATTGTGAAAAATCAAACACAAATAAAAAAATTTGTGTTGGATTTGGTGCTCGACACAGACGCAACGAATTAGGTGTTGAAGTATTTTAATAAAATAGAATATTTTTTATCGAGTGTACATCTCTCTCTTAAGTCCTTCTAGGCTGAAAGTGAAGCTTCTGGGCTCCTCCCAGATGGAAACAAAGCAAGGCAAGGAGGAACGAGTCAAGGATCTAAAATCGTGCTTTGGAAAATTGAAAACCAGTAACCTAACCACGTAAAGCTGAGTTCAGCCATAATTTACCTAGAAACTCTAATTTTACCATTATTCTCCAATCACTTGCTCTAACGTGTACCAAGTTGATGACCTTTCATTAGTGATAATGTCGGATCGATCCAATTGGCAGACCTTCTGCAAGTCACGTGGGATTCATAAGAAATCATTTCAATCCATCTGTTTCGCGTGGAAATCGAGTCTCCCTAGCAATTAAAAGCTCGTTCAAACGATTGTGTAATGAACAACAACATCTCGAGACATAAGTCCTAACGAGAGGTGGTTTTCCCCCAATTGTTGTGTTGAATTCCTGTACTTACAGCAAAGCTCATAAAACTTTCATTCAATGTTGGAAGTACATGAAATGAAAGACAATGGAAGAAGCCGTAGAAACTACAATAGCCCGGTAAAAAAATTTTCCCCTCCCTTGTGTATGCACTATCTAGTAGCTTTGAGTCTTTGAACAAAGAGACCCATTTGTCACGACTTTTGAGAAGTCAAAATGAACTTTTGAAACCCAAAAGTCACATTTGGACTCATCTCGTTAATTCTCTAAAAGCTCTTCTAGGAGATAAAACTATTTTAGAAATTAGTTTCTAAACGCTAATTAAGCTTATTCAAAAAGCTTTTCTACAAGAAGCAGAAATAGAAGTAGAAGCTTCGCCAAACAGGTCCTAAATCTCGCAGCCGTCCAAACGGAATGGTGAAAATTGATTCATATAGCCTAACCCGTTATTAAGAACAAGGCTTCGTATTTATTTTTTGGGCACCATTACATAGCAACGACAGTTTTTGCTCAGAATGCTGTGAAGTATTGTCTGTAGGAAATTTATTAAAACTTAAACTTTATAAACTTGCCAAGATCTTCACGTCAAATCATCAAGAAACTAAATTAATGCGAAACATACCTTAATTAATTGATTTCTGACTTGAATAGTGAATCTTCATCAGTTTATCTTCAATTTGGTTGCTTCAAACCTCCTTCTTAATTCTGGATTATGAGTTTATGGATCTTCCTCTTCATATGCTTTCTCTTGTATTCTTGTGCTGATAGGATGTCACAAAGAATGAGAAAATCACATATGAATTAGGGACCATAACCCTTTATATAATTCCATATGTATTAGGCTCATCGTCAAATACAAATCTTAATGGATCCGACCTCTACACATATGGTTCGGCACACACTTTATTTAGATATTTAAAGCCCAATTACTTAATTCCTTATTAGATCACTTTAATTTTGGGCTTAACTTTAAGATAACATTTATACACAATTAATTACATATGTCGGCCCATCATAACAAATTAAATAATGGGGTACTTACAAAAATACCCTTAAAATTAGAAGTGTTTTGAAAAATCATGTGAAAGGTTTTTAGGAAGTAAAAAATACTGTGTAAAATGAAAAAAGTGACACAATGTCACTTTTTTATAAAAATTGTCACTTTTTTGAAAATAAAAAAAAGTGATATAAACTCAAAAAAAGTGACACTCAAAAAAGTAACAAATACTTAAAAAAGTGACAAAACACTAATCAAAATCTATATTTGTTATTCAAAAAAGTGATAGAAATTTTTAAAAAGTAACAAACAATGAAAAATGAAAAAAAATTCAGAAAAGTGGAGAAAAAAAGTGACAATGTCACTTTTTTAAAAAAAAGTGACACGATTTACTATTTCAAAGAGTTAAATGGTTGTTTGGCCATCTATATTTTACTTTATTGTTTGTGTTTGCACAATGCTTCAGCCACCTCAAGTCCATCCCACCCACCAGCAGCCATCTCCACTACCAGCACTTCGACTACCACACCGCCCGAACTTCAACCGATTATACCTCCACCACAAGCATCCCATGCACCTATCCAACAGCCACCACCAACACCAGCCCCAACAATAAAGGCACCCGATCCCGCACCTACAAGACCCCCACCAATTCCACCAGTGCCAATGCCGGCACCACCAGTGCCAATGCCACCACCAGCCCCAGCACCAAGTTTTGGATATCTCACCTGCTTTGCCCTTCAGGTTTTCAACTACTCTAGGGATGTAGTTTGATGCTGAGTTAATATTTCATGTACCGTAGATAGGAAGACAGAAATTAGCAATACATATTCTATATTCGTTACAAACAGTAATGAGGATAAAGCATCTTACAACAGAAGTTTCCAATGGGACTATCTAGAGAAGGAATAAGCATAAGAATTTTCTGGGATACAAACTAGCTCAAAATCAAGAAAACAAACAGAGACAAGCGAGATAGCAGGGGAGTAACCTCTTTGCATTTTTTTTGCCATATATCATATTCACCACATTCTTGAGAAATCACTTTGGAAGAATCTTTGAAACCATATTGACATATGGAATTAAATGAATCAATACGTCGAACACTTGGTGCGCACATTCAGATGAATCAATACGTCGAACACTTGGTGTGCACATTCTATGAACTTGCAGAAGCAGCAGTGTGAATCCGCCATGAAATTTCTCTCGTGTTGGTAGAATTATCAAAATACTTGCCCATATTAAAAGAAGTGAGGTTGATTCGCCCAAAGGGTGCTACAGAGGATTGCGAGGGAAGGTGGAGCTGCCATAGATTTGTGAGAAAGTCCCACTGGTCGATGGAGGTGTAGAGACTCGTCGGTACGTGCCTAGTAGGCTGCTAACCCGGAGACAACGGTGGCGGGGCCGTGCACTGCTCTTTTCTGTTTGTCAAGATAATGAAAATGGGAAAAAGTTGAAGAAACACCAGTCAGTTCTCTACTTCTCTTTCTTTACGTTTTGGGAGATTTTAGACGTAATAATTACGTTTTGAATTATTTAATTAGTCCAAAGTGTATTATTCAATTTTGTTTCTTATGGGCCGTACAGGGCCTAATTATCCCTTAAATAATTTCCCGACATTGTCATGTACAGAACCGAGTATCATAACCTAAATTCAGTTCCAAGTAGTCATCCATGATCCATGTGCACATGAATCGACCACATATACCAATACTTTTACAGACAGGGAATTCTGGAATATGTATAAAAAAAACCCACAAATAATCGATTTTGTGTGATGAAATAATGCCATTAAACTCATAAATAAACAATTCATAATTAATTTTTTTCAAGCTATAATCATGCAAAAATAGTTATTAAAAATTGATCCATAGGGTAATGAAATTACAAATTACCATAGAATTCAAGATACTTCATCTCTTACTTTCGATATTTGATTAAGAATGCAAAATCCATAAAAGAAACAGAGTGCAAAATCCATAAAAGAAACAGGGTGAAAAGGGAAGAAAAAAATTATTAACAAAGTGGAATTCTCCTACTGGATTAACAAGCTTAAATAAATAATAATAATAATAATAAATAAATAAAATAAAAAATATATATATGTGTGTGTGTGTGTGTATATCTTCGCCAAAGAACCCAAATCAAGAAATTTGATAACGTGAACCGAGTGCTTCGAAGAGATTAAGGATTGGCCATATGAAACAGAAGGTATATACACAGAGAGATTAGAAGCAGAAAAAATGAGGTGAGAAGATTGAAGAGATGTTTGTTCATCGGTTTTGCCCAGCGTGGATAACCATCTGTGGCTCAGATTATTAGATACATATTGCTTTACAAAACGAATCATCAAGCTCATGTAGAACTTAGTTTTCTTACTTCTGTTGACACGCTTCGTCGCAAGAACTTGAATATGCATACTGATGATCAAATGAAGCGGTTCATAACTAAGCACCGCACGTGGAGCCTAAAAGAGCAAAGCCCGTGACAAAATACTATCAAAAGATGGCAACATATGATTGTCAGTGGTGCAATGACGACGCCGAGCAATGATAATGGGAATTACAGGCATCTCGGCGTCCCCCATTGCACCACAGAAAACCATGTTGCAGCAGACTTAATGCCTAAGACTGAAGTGTTGCCACACTTAAATAGAGCTTTGTAATGTGTAGTTGTCCATTCCTCAAGCGATACGATAAGATTTGATTTAGAGATTGAAGGGCATTTCCATCAGCTTTAAACGAATCTGCATAGTATTTTGCTTACATCATGATTCTCCAAACTGTCTGGAGAATGTGATTCCTTTTACACATTTAAAAAAGAGTGGTTTTCAATTGATTGCTTGTCCTTGTCAAGTTTTCCTTGGTCGGGACTCTATTGTACTCGCTCGATATGTTAAATATGTCAAGATGGCTCGTGAGTTATGTTGTCCGAACCTTCTCTTGAATTCTCAAATAAAAAGACGAGCCGGGGTAAGTTAATAGACTCCTAAATTCTCATAGCTTAATTATTACTAAGAATTATGCTTAAAAACTCGTTACAACTTGGGTACGCTAGATAGAACCCGACTAGATAGGTCAAACAAATATATGGTTGTTTTCATTAATCATGTCTAGTCCTATCCGGCACCAAACATGCATTTTGAGAAAATTAGCCCTACACTAGATCAGCATGCCCTCTTTTAGTTGTGTGGATCTAGATATCTAGTTGTTCTGAATCTTGACAATGAACGAGCAACGAAAAAGATCCATATATGATATAGCCGGTCCCAAAAATTCAGAAACAATACTTGTTGTATTCTACATACCCTTGTTCAGCGATATCACCTATTTATTCTACAAATTTACTCAATAAAAAAAAATCAAGAAATAGAAATTCTTACAAAATTACAAGAAGGGATTAATGCCAAGAAAGAACTAATTAATCAAGGTTTACTTCCTGCAAAATTTGTAGCATCAGAGCTAGATTTATTCCCTCTTTTTTCTTTACTTTTCAAGAAAGGCCACTGCTTATTCTGTGTAGGATTTGATGAACTTGGTGGGCGTTTCCTTGAGCCATTCATTTCCACTGCTTTTGCAGGCTCTTTCATTGCTCCACTCTTGCCTTCATTAACAGAAAGTGAAGTAAGAGAAGAAGTTGACAATTTTCTTGACAGACTTTGAACATTGCCACTGGGATCATTGAGGCCCCATGAAGACGAACCACGCACAGCATAAAATTTATGAAAATGCACAAAAAGAAACCCTAAAAGAACTAGTGTTCTGTGACCCTTTTTCATAGTGATTGAGAAACTAAGAAATTGAAATGGAGATTGCAGAAAATGGAGGCCTTGAATATGGTTATATGAGGATTGAGAAAAGGTTATGCATGCTGCTTGTTGGTTGTACCTCGTGCTTTAGACTGACAAAACATGTGTTTTGTATAAATATATTGTATACTAATTTAAAGGCAAATATGCAGGCCAAGATTGATTCAAACTTGGCTATGAATCTGCAGGTTGGAAAGTTTGTCCTAGTCTAATTTGACTAGATATAATTATTCATAGATTTTGTTAATCTATCAATAATCTACTTTTTATTAGTATTTATTCAATATTTTATGCTTGAACGAGTGAATGTGACATTAATTTGAAGATAAATTAAGGGAACAATAATTTAGGTATACAGAGCGTGCAAAGCAAGAAGTTATAGATCATAGACTCTTGCTCATTAGATCAAGTCGATAAATTAGACTGAAGAATAGTATATCAAAACTAACATATGGAACTATCTTGTTGCTTGGAGTTTATTTTTTAAAACTTATTTTCGTCCTTATCATCGTTCGTGATTATCTGATTTTCTTTATCAAGCACGTCATCTGGATCGAGCAATACTGCATCTGAAAATTCCTTGTTTTTAATGTGGGAACTTGGAAGCAGCTTAGCATGTGATGCTGATTTGACTAAATTGATCTCTCTCTTCAAAACATTCCATAACGATAAATTTAGAACACGAGTCATGACTTTATCATATAAACCACCTTCTCAAGTTTGCTTGTGAGGAGTCTCATTTTATAGTTACTTTAGATCTTTTAATAATTGCAGAGTTGAAATAGCTACAGCTAGGTTTTAGCTAAGTGTTATTGGGATTTGTACATAGAATTTTGGGAATGTTAGGATAAATTTTTCGAAATTATCCACTTGTACAGAACTGTTTCTTCTGTAAAAATGACAGAATTCTCACATGGGAGTGGGCCCCATGTGAGTAAAATATTATTATAAAAAAATGGGGACCACCTCCATGTGCGTATTCGATCATTTTTACATAAAAAATTTTCTATAACTGCGGCATCTCTCAAATTTTTCTGTCTTTGCAAAAATGGTCATTTTCGTCTTATTTTATTAAATTTGAGTGTTGTTCATTTTAAGTACTTTCTTGTATTAAAATAATTTTATTTCCATGTTTTCGGTAAACAGTATTAGATTGCACTAAGATAGATTCTTGAACTTTTTAACTTATTTTCGATCTTAATACCATAACGTCTCGTATAATCCTTGTTACCAATACATATTCAGCACTTTGAACAAAATAACAAGAAGATAAACTAGATTATCTTAACCCACGAGTATAAAGCATGGGAGAATTACATAAAATAAAAGAGTCACCCAAAGCTATTCGCTCGGTTTTTGGGTCATAATCATTATGCGAATTTGATGCAATATATATCTCAATATCTGTAGACAGCCCAACAGTAAGAAAAAATATAGTACACTATAAACTATGCCTGCGTGCAAAAACCGAAATGAGGGCTGTTTATGTACAAGCTACATTCTTCTTCAGAGGTGTTCGGATGATATTGTTGCAACTTAAGAGGAACAAGAGAGCATGCCCACACCTGGACGATAAGCCCATGCTGGGGGCAAGCGTGCATATTTTTCCATTCCTGGTTGCTCTTCGTATGGACTTTCCATAACCTTCAGCAGCCTGCGAACCTCTTCAAAATCACCTTGCTCAGCTGCATCAATGGCACTTTGACATAAATAGTTTCTAAGGATGTATTTGGGATTTACAGAGTTCATTGATATCTTCCTCTCCTCGTCCGAAATGTCACTAGCAGAAAGCTGCGGAAGCCAAAAAAGAACCCGTCAGCCACAGCTGAATAGGCTTATAGATTTCAAACGCCAGGAGTTTAGAATGAAAATGAACTCTCTGAAGTCGCACTTGGAAATCATGTTCATAGTGACTCGTCAATCACGATAGCGTCAATTTAACACTCGGTGACAGTTTTCTTAAACTAATTCAAAAAGGGAAAGGAACGTGAATATACAGTGCAGCTCAACTTTACCGTCCTAAAATAAGTTAACAGGAAAGCTAAGACTTTCAAAATCTTTCAAGCAATACACTTAATAATTCACCCATGGCCACTTGATAATCTATTCTTAGATTATCGAGTCGAATCATGGATGTGCAGATTAGCCAGTCACAAGGACCCATGCCCCCATTCCCATTACGCACATTGCAGTCAAACATAAAAAAGGGGGGAACCCAAAAAAGAAGTGTCCAGAAGACAATATTCATGTTTACTGAATATTCCTATCAGCCACAACTAATCTAAAATACCTCTATCTAAATCTGAACAATGTATAAAGAAGTTTATTAGAGTCCTTGTTGAAGAAAGTATTTCGGCCAGAACTCAGTTTTGGATGATTGAATGGCTATGGTTGCAAGGACATGAAAAAATTATCTAAGACAGGAAAGCAATATAAACGAACGCTAACTAATGATCAAACAATAAGCGCAATGCAAGGATTTCTTAAAATTTAAAAAGATTAGAAACTTCTGAACCACAAAATATAAAGTTCAGATAAATTGAGAAAAGGAAACGCACTGAATCCACCATGAAGCAACATATGGATAGAGATGCAAACTTGCTAAAGACATTTGAGTGTCTAAATAGTAGACCAACACGATGCAAGTTATAGCATAAATGCCATGTTCTTGCAGATGGTTACTCCTCTATTTCCCGTATCCATGTCCTCAGCAGGAAGTAAGATATGCATGCATTGATCAGCAAGAAAAGGAAAGGGGACTGCTAAATTTATTCCAGACTGCAGATCATTAATGAACTCATCTTCCAAAATTTTCCTGATTAAATGCAAGTGCCCTAAAAATTTAGCCCTCAAGGTACCAAAAATGACTTAAGTAAAGAAGTCATAAAATGACCTCGTGACTAATTATTCCAGATATGTGATATTAGTTAGTTCTGTAAAATTCTAAATAGGAAGAAATTCCAGAGTTTGGGTTAACAATTAATTTTCAACAGAGTTTCGAAAATGGAAGACAAGTATTTATACTTTAACATCACGCAGCAGTTCTCGTTTCAACTTATCAAAATCGTCTAAATTTGGATGACAAAACTTGAAAGATTTGAATGGCATGCTTAAGATACTGTGCATGCTACAACATTTTGCTTCAATGAGCTTGTATTAATCTGTGTCTCTGCTTCTCTTTTTATATTGTGAGACCGGATATTAAATAAAGTAAAAACTCCATTTTCAAGTAGACAATGTCCTGTACATTCTTTTTAATGAGCACAAACACTTAAAATACTATGAATTGTAAAAACTTTATTAATGTGATAATAGGTTCTTCACACCATTAGAACAATAGGGCCATTATGCTCATTACTAAACGTATTGAAGAGATGGAATATAACCAAGGTATATCTTTTTTATCAGAGGTTGAATTGATGATCGAAAAGAGAATTAGGGAGTCTCAAAAACAGGATACAATACCTCCTGTATGTAGGACTGTACCCAGCTGGTCCATGCATCCTTGCGCTCCTTACCAATATCCAATAGAACTGCCTTCAGTGGAATCAATAGTTCATCCTCTGGAATGGTAGGATCAGCTTTGATATTGGAAAGCAAACGAAAGAAATTTGTGTAGTCAACTTTATCGACAGCCATGTTTTTAAGTAGATCACTGATCAACTGCTTATTGTACTTGTGTAAACCAAGTTTTCTGGTCATTATAGCTTGATATTCATCCATAAATTTGGTTTCATATCTAACAAATCAAGGAGATAAGTCGTCAAGAAAAATCCAAACTTGGAAAGAAAGTTGTATAAAGGGTTAATCCATGAAAATACCTCTCCATGGCATAGTTAGCCTCCTTGTCATTTATCAGCTTAGCAGCAGAAAGAGTTGTGGTGAATTGTGCAATGTTCCATAAGCCAATATCGGGTTGATTTGCAAAGCAATACCTTCTCCCAGGAAGATCAGTAGTATTAGGAGTGTAACTGGGATCGAAAGCGTCCAAGAAACCAAAAGGACCATAATCAATGGTGAGTCCCAATACACTCATGTTATCAGTGTTCAGCACTCCATGTGTGAAGCCAACACCCTGCCAGCATGCCACTAAGGAAGCCGTACGCTCAGCAACTCCTACTGCCCAAGCTGAAATTTTCCACATCACATGCCAGAAACAGACAAATCAATGTGGTGAAATTGCTATACATACGCATAAGACAGAAAATGGGAAAAGAACAAAGGAATTTAGCCAATGGAGATGTAACAACTTATCAGCCTCCAACTTGAAATTACAACGGTTGTCCATGACATCCATTTAACTAAAACAAATAGTACGAGATAATGTGATAAGCGTGGTCAAGAAATGTATCAAGAACACATATGATCCACTTATAGACCACCAATCATGATGGATTCAGTTAATGGACTTAAAACAAACAGGTTAAGATAATCTTCCAGGTTGTTCCGGATTTCCAAAGTGATGAGGAGAACGAATGATAGTAGTGAAAAACAAATTAACGTGAAGAGCTGATACGATCCACTTATAGACCACAATCTCAACAATCTACATAGTAATGCATTTTTAAACTTCAGTTCCAAAAACAGATTATTGCACTTAAGCCTTACATACTTTAAATAACAAATTTACCTGCATACTTGTTCGAAGTTAAATCCACAACTGAATCATCCCCCTCACCAGTGTTGAAAGATAGACTGTCGCTCTTACTTATGTTCTCTAAATGGGGAAAATGATGATGAATGGTGTAGTCAGCCAAAGTGCGAACAATGTCAAAATCTTCCTTCCCTCTAGATGCATGTATTTGGTATGAACCGAACCGGAGAAAGGATTGAGCAACTCTGCAAACAATTGCACCGGGCTCATCCTTTGGATTGCCACTGCAGGTGAACAAACCCAAAAGTTCTCAAATTTGAACCCAAGAAGTTCATCCAAAAATCGTAGACCGTTGCACCAAGGCATAAATTCTAGTCACTTTAACACAATAACTCTAGAGACCATTGCATGTTTTTAAGTCGCCATTTTTTACCATCTTGGTTTTCAACCGAATCGAATACTACATACTTTCGTCAAAAAGATCCATCCCACAAACTTTGCACTTTAGAATTTAGAACAATTTTAAAACCTTGAGAACGTCTTATTTAGTTGAAAGATGATGACTGGTTGGAACTTGAAAGACGAGGTACAGTATCAAGTTGACCAACATATATAACACAGATTTAAGAGACGTACTCATAAAACATATCTCGAGTGACATATTTTCCAGTTGTCACCAGACAGAGCGCACGTGTAGTCGGGATTCCTAGACTATGCATTGCCTCACTGCAAAGGAATTCCCGGATACTACTACGTAAGACTGCAAGACCATCAGCAAACCGGCTGTATGGGGTCTTTCCAGCACCCTTAAGCTGCAATTCCCACCTTTCAGACTTTGAATTCAGAACCTCTCCAAGAGTTATTGCCCTACCATCACCTAACTGGCCGGCCCACATTCCAAACTGATGTCCACCATAGCATTGTGCATAAGGCATCCTACAGAACACATCACAAAGAATCTGTGAACTTACTTATATATTCAGCCACATGTCATTGAGAAAGGAACTAAGCAATGACACTTACGCTCCGACCAAGGGTGATGCACCAGAGAATATAAGCGGAAAATCATGTCTTTCGAATCTGAAATATTAGAAGCAATCAGATAGGAATGTGGTTAGACTGTCAAAGAAGCTCGTGTACATAAGAAAATAATAGATGACTAAATAATCAAAACTGGTCACATTTTGATCTAAGAAAAAGACTAACAACTCACTCTTTAGAATCCAAATCAAGTAACTCAGAAACTGAATGCGACCATGCAACAAGCTGAGGATCCTCCACCTCAACAGAAGGAGATACTCTTGTATAGCAAGCATGCAATACCTACAGAACATTTCATGAAGAGTCATCCGATATGGAAAGCCATTAATTATAGAATTAGTCGTAAAACCAACAACATAAAAACAGTTTTTCCAACGAGATTGAGGAATGTGACTTGGAGTGAGATGTTCATTACATTTTGAGTGTCCTTTCTCAAGGCCCAATTTATCCAAAATGTTATAAGAGTTTAATGGGCTATTTTAAACATGATCGAAAACCCAAGAAGTAACAAAACCAATCAAAGTGCTACCCTCCCTCCCTTCCCCATCAATGTTTTTGCAGCTTTCGGTGGCAGACAAATTGATAACAGGTATGGCGAAAAATCTAATGTTTCTCAAATGCAATATTTAGTGCTAGATATTATTTTTTGCTATTTCTGTAATTTTATTTTATTTTTTTGTCTGTCCTTTGGGTTTTTCTTTACTTTAAACGTAAGTAACACACACACAAAAGAGAAACATCTTCTGTTTACATAGTTATCATATTGTTGATTTATTACTTGCTATTTTTTGTATCTATATTATGTTTCTAGTTGCATATTAGACATCAAATTTCTTGTCAATTTATGGTTTATTTGAGCATATTTTGTTTTAATTGTTCTATCAATTTACATCAAGACTCGCACCTCTCATAAAGGCAAAAGGCAAAGGCCTTGATGCCCAATTTATCCTTTCAAACACTGCATAGCAGCCAAACAAATGCTCCTTTTGACATCCAAAATGAGCAACATCATAAGTTCAAGAAACTTGATATTCCTAAGAGACAAGGAAGGATCTAATGAGCACCAATGTTTAACTTATGCTAAGTATAGATGACATGGTATATCAATTCTTGGCGATAACAATTTAATTCAAATGTTGAGACTCACCATAAAATTATCCAAAAACTAATTGTTCTTAGCATAAGATGAGAATCGATGCTCATTTGATCATTTAAGTCACCATAAAATCGCCATAAAGCCAAGCTATTAAATGAACAGCATAGAAGAAACTCCATATATCTAATAATAAATCTCGTGCAACGCATAAAGTTGACATTTCATTTCGACCACAAACAATAATGAATTATGTAAATTAAAGCATCACCTGTACTCTCTCAACAAAATTCTGTTTATTAAAAGAACTCCATTTATTACTTCCAAATCACCCCAAAATTACCACTATCACTTCGTTAATTTCAATGATTAAAATAACTTCATAAGATTGCTAATTTAGTACAAAAAATTCAACATAAAACAACATAGAACAAGAATCATAAACGAATTAAATTGCATCGAGAAAACATACCTCTCGCGGAACTAAATCGGTCTTGGTGTCACTCGGCAGCTCTCGAACAAATGAGTGATCCCACTTCAATTCTTCCAGCTTTAATTTAACCTTCTTATTGATACCATCATTCTCACTATCAAAATCATTATTCCTAATATTGTTATTATTTTCTATTTTCTGATTTTTTAAATCATGAGAAATAGAATCGACGGAGGCAGAAGAATGGCTCTCCATTGAAATGATGAGAGAAGAGTGGAGTCTACGTGATTTAAAGGTATTCAAAGGGTAGAAATAAAATTTGGATATGGAAAGAATGGGGCGGCGGAGGGTGGCCGTGGCAGTGGCGGAGAGAGAGGACGAGCAATGAGGATGAGAAAATGAAGCTGAAATGTGAGAAGGCATTTTAACACTTTGACTGACCTTATATTTTCTCTCTCTGTATAGGCATGTATGTATATGTTATTTCGGCAAAACTAGATTGAAGAGTACAACAATTGAAGCACAAGGTACTTTCATTGTTCTGTATTTTCAATAAATTATTTAGGCCCCTTTTATCCTATTTTCTGAAATTTATTTTCTTTTCTCAAACTTTTAATTTAAATCGTATGTTCTCTTTATAAAATAATTTTGCATTTGAACACGTGCACCTGTTTGATTGGTATTAAATTTAAACTTAAGTTAAAGTTAACAATTAATTTTTAACTGCATATTTCATGAAACCTACAACTTTTCAACCATACATTTCATCATTTTTTATCAAAATATACTAAAAATCTGATTTTAATTCCCCAACCAAACAAGCACGTAATTTTTCCTTTCTTTTTAACCATAAATTCTCATTTTTCACAAAATTTATTACTCAATTTTATTGTCGAATGTATTGTTTTAACCGTGTTAAAGTTTAGGTAAAAGAAGAATGATTATTGTCTCTTGTTAAAACTCATTCAATATATTTCGAGTCCTTCGACTTAGGTTACTATTAATCTACTCCATGATTTATGTTGCTAAAAATCAGTTTTTTAGTAAATTTTGATAAAATTTAATTCGTATTTGGCCCCAATTTTTTAAATTCATTTTTCTCCAAATTTATTTTTAACCACACATTTTATAGAACTCATATTTTTTATCAACTTTTCAACCTCACGTTTAATTAATTTATATCAAAATCTATAAAAAATAATTTTTAATCAAATCAAAGATGGACTTGTGAAATATGTAATTAAAAAGTTGATATTAAATTATTAATTCCATGAATGAAATTGTGATAAATATTAATTGTTTCTAAATCGCATAATTTCCGATTTTAACGTATAGATTGAAACCTACCAAAGGTATCAAAATAGTCTTTGTTTGGTAGACATTAAAATTAATTTTTTAGTAAATTTTAATAAAAGTCGATAAAATATGTAGTTGAAAAATTATGAGACCAATGAAATATGAAATTAATATTAATTGTTTGACTTTTATTTAGATNAATGAAATATGAGATTAATATTGATTGTTTGACTTTTATTTAGATTAAAATTAGATTTTAATCAATACGAAATAGGGGCTAAGTAACTCGTAAAATAAAATTGGAACCCACTCCAATTGCAAAACTAGAAGCCGCAATCTTCTTTGGATCTCGATAAAGCTCTTGGAACCAATCAATCAGCTAATCTCATAACTTATTTGATTTAGATTAAAATCTAATAATTATAAAATAGAAGCCGCAATCTTCCTTGAGTCTCGATAAAGCTCTTGGAACCAATCAATCAGCTTATCTTATAACTTATTTGATATAGATTAAAATCTGATAATAATCTCAAGTCAAAATCGATAATTAATTTTAACCAGAGAATCACAATGTTGCAACCACATTTTATTATTTTTTGTCAAAATATGTTAAAAATGTAATTTTAATCCACACCAAACAAATAGTAAAAGAATATACGGCTATTACCCCCAAACAAATAGTTATTTTCATTCATTCGAAATTGAACAAAATTTCTTACTGAATTAAAATTATGTATTTAATAAAAACTAATAAACCACAATTTCAAGAAATCATATCTTCATGTTTTTCTTTTAACCAATCCGTGCAATCAATTTATATATTGATGGTAATTTAGCCCCCGTTTGTGAAAAAAATTATAAATTATTTAATTTATAAATAAATAAAAATGAATAATGAATAAATTGACACTAATAAATTATCCAATTGAAGGCTTAGAAAAGTGTAACCACAATAAATATAATCATTTTAGACAATTGACTGGCAATAGAAAGACTTGCAGGCAGCACAATGTATGCGAATTGATTGTAATATGTAGAGGCCTAGAGGGTTTACTCAATCATTCTGCACGGCATGTTTGGCTGACCCCCAAAAAAGGGTAAGCAAATACTTGTTTTAAAAAAAGTAACTTTTTTTGTACTGAAATTCTTTTTTTTCTTAAAGTAACTTAAAGAAAAGCCAAACATGTTTGCCTTAGTAACTTTTAAACGTTCAAATATGTTCGACTAAGCTAAGACCAACCAAACATGCTCTTAACCTATAAAAGAAAATACAGTCACAAATGCAATTTTTTTAAAATGAACAATATCAAACGTGAAGAGGATTGGCAGATGAATTTGAAAAATGTTCAGAGAGCCCATAAATAAATTCTAAAGGAGAATCTATGTGTGTGTTACAACTTACAAAGACAACAAATACAGTCCCTACGAAATAAAATTCATAAATAAGACGCCGTTGGCCAACATTCCTTATCAGGTATGACCATGAAATCCTCTATACTACAATCTTAAAAACCTGATTTTTTGTCACATCACCTACATTATTTGTCCTTTGGTATGTCAAGGTCTTTGAATATGGGGCTATCGACTCCCACTCCCATAGCATTCAGTCCATTGTCGACATATATAAGAGCACCGGTAATGGCAGAAGCCAGTGGGGATGCTAGGAATGCAGCTGTGTTTCCAACCTCCTCTGTTTCATTGGTTTTCAAAGTTTAGATAACAGAAAATTGCATTTTAGGTCACTGACCCATTACCTCAGTAGAAAGTTAGTCCTCAACCTTTCGAAGGAGAAAGTTGATCCTCAATCTTCTGTTATAGTTAAACAATGAGTTCCTAACGACAGAAACCGCCAAAACCTCAATTAAGTCGTAATGCCCTCACACGTGTATAACCTTTTGAGCTAGGTTGTGTTTTCCAATTCATGCTAGTGCTAGCAATTTGAAGTGAGGTGATTCTATGAGGACCACATAATGATACAACAGACTTAGAAAGTTCCGTTGTGTGGATTGATTGTACAACTATCATGTAAAATTGAGGACTAACTTAATCCTTTGCAAATATTGGGGACTAACTCACTAGCCAGGAAATAGGTCAAGGACCAATGGTACAATTGTCCCTCTAGATACAGTAGAACGTGCTTGAGGGACGTAAGGAATAGAAGAAGGGAAAAAAAAATCCATGCAGCCTGAAGCAGGAAGGTTTACAAAATTTACCTGCAGATAATTCTTTCTGAAGAGGTGCATTGGCTAGAGAGTAATCAATCATCATATCAATGAATCCAATTGCTTTAGCAGCACGGCTCCTTAACGGGCCTGAATACATTGTAAATTCCAGTTGAAAGGAAAAAATGAGCAGGATCACTAAGATAAGATTTTCACATGAATTTTACAGAAGAAGAAAAGTATAGTCTCGGTCTAATCACCTCTAGGGTGTATTATATCATATATCACAAATTGTGATTGAGTAGGGATAGGCACAGTCTGGTTCTTTCCGGACTGAACCAGTCAGTTTCCTCTCTATTCAACTAGTCAATTCTGTGAACAACTGAAGAACCGGTCTGGTTTGATTCACATAACAATTTGAGACGTGGTTGGGATTAAGTGCGGGTGAGTACATTATAATTGGATCTGCCTTGTGAATACACAGTGGATTAATTGACAGGTGAAATCATGCTAGGTGCTCAAGTAAAGGAGTCTTAAACTAGGTATACTCCAGTGTAAGGAATAATCATATGATTATGAAGATGAGGTACTCTTCAATGATTTCAGTTAGGTCACACAGTAAAAGCATCTCTAAAAAACTCTATATTTTCAAATAGTATATTCTATCATTTGGAGAGCATCTATAAATTTAGAGAGTTAAAGTTTTGAAGTACTCCAACAAGTTCTTTATATTTAACAAAGAAACCGGACTAGAACCGGTTGAACATTCAATAACCGTTCGGTCCGGACGGGTTTGAGAGGAAACCAGAACCGGTTCAATGGTTTTTTTAATAAAGTAAAGTGTAAAATTTTATTTACAACTTGTAATGGCAGAGATTCGAACCTGAGTTTCCAACATGAAAATTCACTTTCTTGACCATTTTGGAAATTAGAGAACTTCGTAAGATAATGGGAGCAAAATATATATCTATATATAGCAAAATGGTTTTCTTTTTATTGCAAAATATATTTTAATTAAAAATACGGTTTAACAATGGCCCACCAGTTGAACCACCGACCCGATGATTTTTTCGGGTCAGCTACCGGGTCGAGTCTAATAACTATGGTAATATCCGAATCTGAAAAGATAAAATGTTGGACGAAGGCTCGAGTCTCAGCTGAACAAGATTGTATGAAGGATCTTGTGTTACTAGGTCATTATTTTCAGGTGATAATAAACAAACTGCTTGCCCACTAAGAGCATGGTTGGACATGCCACATTTTCCCACTTATAAGTATATTACTGGTAGATATTTAGGATTTACTTACAAAATAAGTAGCTTGTAGCTTACTTATTTTCGACTTTAATCAATATAAAATATACTATTAGAAGGAACTCATTTACTTATAACTAATCTATAATCTTAAAAGTGTTATTTTTCAAGCTTTGCCAAGCATGGACTAAATTATATAATCACCCAAACAACCACTCTTTCCAAAAACTTCCCAAAATACAAAAAATAAAAAAGAAAGAAGCATGACAGAAGCTGAATTTCTAAGGGTGCGTCTCCCATTATTGGGAGAAAAATAGAGTAATGAATAGTATTTTTTGGAGAATGTGTGGTTGAAAAGTAAAGTAACTTTATTGGTTTGTGTGTAGAATATTTTATTGGGTGAATGCGTGGTGGAGAATCTTACTGTAGCAAACAATTTTTTGGAATAATGGTAGTCAAACAGGGGCTAAATTTCAATAACTATTCTCACATTCAGGAAATGCTTTCGAAAACATTTAGCACAACTCACTTAGAAAACTGGAACCCAAGAAAAGTCTAAATGTAGAAGGACGGTATTACCAGCAGATATAGTGTTGACCCTGACTTTATGTTTTCTCCCTGCTTCAAAAGCAAGAACCTGCAACACTCAA
Source organism: Fraxinus pennsylvanica (assembly GCA_912172775.2). Taxonomy (NCBI): domain Eukaryota; kingdom Viridiplantae; phylum Streptophyta; class Magnoliopsida; order Lamiales; family Oleaceae; genus Fraxinus; species Fraxinus pennsylvanica. Next base: position 32,089,758 of record OU503044.1, read on the forward strand.
CAAATTGACTCCTTCGAAATAAATTGTGAGAAAATGTGGGGAAAAAACTACAGTGATCATTGATAAACTTGCCTTTGTGTCACTCTCGAGCGCTGCTTTCGCTGAACTCATGCCACCTCCATAACTGTTTATAATTACAGCTAGTAAATTTTCTGGAGAGAAATAGTAGATTCAACACAGGAGAATAGGAAGAAATGCTACAAAACTCAAATACCCTGGAATGATCCTCTCAGAAGCAATATATGTGAGAGAAATTGAAGAACCACCTGCAAAAATGGCCCAACTTTAAATCAAACTAGATGGTTTTACATAACAAGGGCATGTTGGCTAACATTAAAAGTTACTGTTACTTCAAAGAACATTTTTTCCATTCGTCTTTGTTGTTTTTTAAGAAGTTACCTTTTTCTTTTCCATATTTTCGGTACAAAATATTTCTATTTTTGATACTTAAATACTTGCTGTCAGAAAAAATGTAAGTTCGCATTTTTTAAACTTAGCCAAACATGCTTTCTAATAATGTTTAATTGGAGAAGCAACCGTGAGAAAGATGAAAGGAAAGCACAAATAATACAAGTAACAAGACATGCCTGGATTCATGATTGGAAGGAAATGTTTTAGTAAGGAAACATAAGAATAACTTGATGCAGATATTGCTGCAAGATATCCCTTTCGTGAAGTCTCCAACAGAGGTTTTGTTACCTAGTTATAGATGTTTCAGTCAATATCCAGGCAAAATATTTACATCTGCATAATATAAAAGAAGGTGTCGTACCTCTGGACCATTAGCCAGAGAATGTACAAGAATGTCAATGCTGCCAAAATCCTGTTTTACAGATTCTGCTACTTCCTGTTATGTGATTTCAAAATGTCAGAAAAGTGTGGTTGAGGTGAAAGTAACTATTAGTTTGACTAACATACTTAGTGAAGTCTGAAACCCTAAAAAAATATTTTTAGTTTTGCCGGACCTCACTTGATAATCTTGATCATAAATGTTGAACTATGTCAAAATGAGTCCGACAACCTTACGAGATAAATTTACAAATTGCAATTAATCTAAAAATTATTTTTGTCTTCTTCAGGGGATGGTGCCAGTTGTGAAAGAAAATAACAGGTACCTGAACGGTCCAATTACTGGATCCAGCATAGCGCTTATTTGTTTTTATCTGCATGAGGCAATGTAAAAACAAAATTCACTGAGCACCTCTACGATATATTGAAAATTATTGATAGCTTTCAAAGAATCCTAATTCGTTTAGATTACATCTTCTGGAACGTCTTCAAGATTGTCAAAAACTGCATCTAAGGGATAAACTTTGGTGATTTCCATCAAAGAACCATCTGGCAACCTGACATCCAACTCTTCGTCAACAAAAGAGAGTTTCTGCATTCTTTGTTATGTTAAAAAATGAAGGGAATATGATCTTAAATCTTACACGCGTGATTCATCAAATTTTCCTCGTCGCAGGCTTGTTTCAAAAATGTTCAAAGCCTATGTGAAGTAATTCAATAATTTATTCAAAGGTTAAGCATACAAGTGAAAGCAAATACGCGCAGATAGGAATTGCAGCTTTCTACTTACAGGCACCCATGTACCAACAAGAATTTCAGCTCCTGCCGCAGCGAGCGATTTTGCAATAGCCCAACCATATCCATTATCATCAGCAACACCTGCTATAAATGCTCTTTTCCCTATAAACAGCATTTACAGCTTAGTCACAAAAATATTTGCATTATACTGTGTTATCAACACATAAAGCAGCAAACAGTAAAAGCTTGGTAGTATTGCACTGAGTCTTTCACTAAGATACACGTTTTGATCTACATTATTCCTGACAAGCAAGAACTTCGCTACAAACTAATAACATAACAAAGAATAATCTTTATACCATAAACAGAAACTTTTAGTAACAGGTTGTACTTATTTATCCATGAAATAAAATATAGAAAGACTGCAGGACAAATCTGTAAGAATATATGATTTTTAAGTAGAAAGGGATCTTCAATCCAGTAATGAAAGAATAAAAAAAAAACCTTTCAAATTGATTGGCAATCCAGGAGCAGGCTTGTTTTCTCCAGCTTCAGTCATTGCCTTTGTGACAACTTTATTAAATTTTGAGGACGATGATGTGAAGGTACGGCGGAAGTGCTGTCCAGATGATATATGACAAGCACTGGAAAGCTTAGACCATGATGCCCCTTGATGATTGATGACAACATTTGCCACACCTGCTCTAATAATTCTTCCAGTTGAGAAAAGAGAGGGTTTAACAGCTGCAATTTGCATGCTTGAAACTGAAGCTGCTGCCATTTTCAATGTATTATTCCTGAAAAAAAAAAGTTGAGACACGTCCAATATGCCAAAATTAGAACTTACTGCCATAATTACTAGAAATAAAGATTCAGCGAATGTACACATAATCCCAGATAAAAATAATATCTCAAGATTGTGTCTTGTCAAGAAATTAAAATCAAGTAATTATTTGGTTGATAGATAGATATTTTTAATTTTAGCTCAATTGAGCACCAATGATCAATGTGACATTAAGACTCGGTTCATTTGTGATTTATAACAACTTACAGATAACGATGTTTCACATGGCATCCATGCCAAGTACTAAGAGCAGATAATATCGCTACGTCCAAGTTTTACATGTAAACTAGCGAACTATCTCAAATAAATCATTAAACGTTTATCCATTACTTACAGATTTAGTGCTTACCTGCTCTCCAGTAAGCTTCTCTAAGGTAAATCAAAATTATAGTTCATAGTTAATGGGCTTTTCTTAATATCGTATGAAAATATTGCCACTCCACCAGAACATGTGTGTTGTAACTCCATTCAAGGAATAGGCCATATGAGCTGGGAGAAAATGAAAAGTTCAAAATGATATGTGCATGTTTGCTAGTCTTTTATGAAGGAAATCAGATTCCTTCCATGTAACAACAATACAATTTATTTTGGTGAATATTTTGTGGTGTCCACAAATTCCAAAGCAAGCAAAAACCTAATAACTTATTTACGACTTCGTTCTCTTAACTTGAATTTTAGATGTTTGATCTAACTTCTTAATAAACCAAGTTAACTTCTTAATAAACCAAGTTAGGCCTTATACCTCTCTTTGCTAAAATCAAAAAGGAAATGCTAAAGCAGGTAGTGCATCAAAATCCAATACATCGTGTTCCAATAGTTGGACATACTGTGAAAAACTAAAATGATAACTAATCATTACTGAGATGTCATTTTCTCCCATCTCCCTCAAACCCTCACCAATTAAGCAAAGAATTAAGGACAAAAAATGACAAAAAGGGATTTTACCTATAAATCTGAGAAATTAAACTAATTCAAAGTATCGCTTGGTATACCAATAGTATAAAAATGATTCATTTCTCAGCTGCAGAAAATTAAAACCCTTGAAATAACAAATGGGTTTCATATTTACTCATATATCTGAGTCCTGACAAATTAACCTAATTCACAGCATGACGTGCATACCAATATTATAAGAATGCTTCCAAATACTGTAATTTACTCAATTCACGTCTGCAAAATTATTTAAATCCTTTAAAATAACAAATGGGTTTTCGTTAACGAATGCTTCGAAATACTGCATTTTACAGAATTGTCAGCTGCAAAAAGCCTAAAACCGAATTGTCTTCGTTTAAGTAGCAAAAGATTAAAGATGCAAACATACATATACATGCGCGCGCGCGTAATTACCAACACTATTGGAGGACGAAAACGGGTATGTGTGAGAGAAAGACCTTAGTGCAACTGAGAGCGCCAACGTTGAAATCAGGTCACAGAAAACTGGCGGCGGCCACCGTGCAAACTTGAGATTTGGGACCGTTTCGCGATTGCAACCCGCAAGTTCTATTACAATTTAGCATTGCTAGGGTACATACCCCCATACACGTCTACACCACTCTTATATGGGGGCGGGACCACTCGAATGAAAAAATATTATTTCAATGGGTCCCACCCCTCATGTGAGGGGTGTGTAGACCCTTATGTATAATTCTTGATGTGCAACTAGAATAATTCTGCAATTTATGGATACAAGGCTATCACTATCAGCTATCGTTTGGTGAAATGGCGACAGTATTTAGGGCTGTTTGTTTTTCATTCTCAAATTATAAGATAAATCAATTCTCATTTTCAATCACACATTCATCAATAAAATAATATTTTACATCACATCAATAATTTTTTCTTCTTTTTTAAACACACATTTCTCATCATATCACTATTTAAAAATCAATTCTTCCCCCCAAAAATCCCTACCAAATAAGCACTTAGCCTACGTTGAGTTAATTAAATCACCATGTACTAAACTTTACACGTGGTTAGTACTTGCTCACTGAAATATAAAAGGTTACTCAATGCTCACTGAACTATTCATTAGTTTACCAATCAATCACTGAAACTAATTCCCTCTCTGCAGCTAGACAAAAGTGTCTACGTGACGTATGATATGGAAAACGAAATATACACGTCACTTAAAAATAGCCAAACAGGAATTAATTTTTGTAAATAGGCAAAGAGGGTTCACCTGAAAACGGTAATGGCTTCTCTAAATTCACCCAAATTGAAAATCGAATCAGTCAGTCGAAACTGAAATCGCCGTCGACCGTCGAAATTGATAATCGTTGTCCACCGAAATCGATCCTCCCCAAATTGCACTCCTCCCCAATTCCAATCCTTGGTAAGTTCTATCTTCATTGTTAAGCCCCAAATCGACAACCCTAGATTTTTAGATAGAAGTGAGGAGCCTTGTAGGTACGTGCATGAGTGCTATAGAGTTAGCACGTATCTCAGTTGTTATGAGAATATCATCTATCCAATCAATGGAATAATGTTATGGCCTTCGATTGATGCCCTTCCAGTCAAACCACCAACTTGGGTTGTGTCTAAACGGGGAAGAAAACAAAAGAAGAGAAGGAGACAAGCAGAGGAAGATATCATCACCTATGTCGGATCCAAGGGTGAGCTAAAGAAGAGAGGTATAACAATAATTACTTGTAGTGCTTGTGGAGGAACTGGCCACAACATGAGGTATCAGCAGAAGGCTGACTCAACACGTAAGGTTTGTTTAGAGTTCAAAGACGATGTTTATTTCCTTTTCTTGTTCAACTAATATGGTAAATGGAAACACTATCTGTGCTCATTTTAGGCTTGGTATGAGAGTGTTATAAATCCTGCAAATGAAGAGAGGTCAAACCACGTTGTGAACGATGACTCACAGGTAATCGAACTAAGCAAATATTTTCTCAAATTATTCAAACATTTTCCTTTGCTTAAATGATATCTAAGATTATTTTTAGGTCAAACTAGTGCCTATGAGGCCACCGAGCAATACGTCAATTGAATTGCAACCATCGACACGCAAAATCCAATTTCCAGTTCATGCCTACACCTGGCATTGATATAACAAGTGCTTCCCGATTCAACAACTGTGGTCCTCCACTTAAACAGCCAGGTAGTTCAAAAATGGAGGAAGCTCCTTTGCAGATGCAAACTACAAGGATTCCACTTGAATCCTTGGTGGAGGATCTACAAGATATAGAGAACCAAGAAAAAGCAAGGAAGATGACAGCCATGATAAAAAATAAAAGGGTCGTTCGAGGGTCAGTTGCATTTGCACCACCAAGAACGAAGAAAAATTCAGCCACTCAGTAGCAGCTCAACGGACTTCAAGTGCCACCTATTCGTTTAGATTGTAGTTTGACGGTTGTGAAGTACTTTTGTCATTAAGGATATTGACATTGTTTTGTTTCTTTCTGTGTAAAGTTGCTGGAAATGATTATTTTGTGATACTCATGATCAGACATGATCTTTTTGTAATAGACATAAATCTTTTTGCATGAAAATAGGTAAGTATATTGGGAATATTAACTAAGACATCTGTTCAGGGTTTGATCTTCCAACCTCTTACTGGTAGTTTCTTATTGCTTGAAATTTCAGCAATAGCTTATCTTACTAGTAGTCTCTTATCTTCTCCTCTGGTAATAACTTGTAATGTATTGCTATGTTTGGAAACGGACTGATTCGATTAAAAATGAAGAAGTGATGATGGCATGTAAATGATGAAGAATTACGTACAATGCATGTTTAGTCATACCACTACTATATTAAAAGAGAGGGTTGCCAAATCACCAATTAAAAAAATGTGCAGTGTGAATGCGGAGCAGTGAGGAAACTGCTCCGCAACGTTGCGGATCACACTCCGCATTTTTTTTTATTCTTTTCTTTTTTTTTTACAATTTTCTTCTCTTCAGTTTTTTTAGAGGATTTCGATAACCATATGAAAAGATGGATGAGTATTGAAGGTAGTGTTCTTACAATGGTTAGATTAGAATTGGGGATTTCACTATAATTGAAATGGGGGTGCGTTTTGAAGGGATGAGAATAACACTCTTTTTTCAATTAGTAGCGTTTTTATCCAACGTGTGGTTAATTAACGTCGTGTATTGCCACGTAATTTTTCCATCGGCCACGTAGACATTTTTAGAGACGGAATTAGTTTCAATGATTGATGGGTTAACTAATAAATAGTTCAGTGAGCATTGAGTAACTTTTTATATTTCAGTGAGCAACTAGTAACCATGTGTAAAGTTTAGTTGGCAGTGATTAGTAACCATGTGTAAAGTTTAGTAGGCAGTGATTTAATTAACTCGCCTATGTTTGATGGTCGTTGCTAAGAAAAAACCGACGTTTTAAATTGTGATATTTTGAAAAATATGTTTGGTATTTTATTATATCTGATTGAAAATAATTACAAGAATTAAAAATTTTGTTTTAAAAGAAAACAAACAGGAGTTTGGCTCATGTTGGAACAACTTATTTAGCTCATGTTTGACTATAGTTCATTTTAAACTTTTTTTTTAACATACTAATTTTTAATCACACATTTACAAAATAAAATATTTTGCACATAAATTTTAAAAAAATCCATTTTTAACTACATATTTTCCTAAAAATCACAATTTAAAACTCTAATTTTCCCAAATAATGATTATCAAACTGGGGTTCACACACACATATTATTGAGCTTATGTTTAAAATTATTTTATTCAAAAAATAAATCGTTGAAAAAGGATTTTATACAATGAAACTCTAACGGGTGCTTAATGTGTTTGAATTTCATTTTAAGTTACTGAAATAATTATAAGGTATAAAATAATTGGCATACGAGTAATTAGAGTTGTAAATTTTATGAAATGTATCATTCTTTGTTTGATTTTGATTTTTTAGAAATTACTTTTTTTTCTCAGACTCCTTTTAAACTATAAATTCTTCCACTAAAATAAAATTTTTTTTTCACTTGGATCATAAATTTTTCTACTTTTAAATCACACATTCTTAAAAATCGCTTTTTACAAAATAATTTCTCAAAAAATGGACTCGAACGGGGGTTAGAAGTTTTTATACATTAAATTCCTTCCAAATAAGGATGTTTATGGGATTTAGTAACGCGGTCTTGTATATCGAATCATGCTACATGTACAATATTGAATGTCAACATTAGCTGACAACATCTTATTTGGCATCATCATATTCATTCATTTTAAAAAATTATTTTCTACATCACATGTTATGATTTTGACAGCATGTGATTGTCAACAATTGTTGTACACTTAGATTTATTCTTGTACATTAGAATTTTATTGATTTTGGTAGATGGGAAAAGAGAGAAAAAAAAATGACTCTGATCGGTATGAAATGTTGATACAACGATAAAAGGCATTTACTTCTTGAGAGTGGAATGATATATTCGAAATCATCATAAATCATAGGAGAGGTATTGACTATTCAACTCAAAATAATGAAGATTCGTATAATTTTTGAAAAAGGAAATGCTGTGTTTAAATTTTTCTTAGACCTCAAAGGATACCACTATAATTTGCCTTATTTACATTAATTAATATGTATTAGTAATAATTATCAATTTTAGCATTTCTTTAATTCTCATTCTTTTCAAAATACATTTTTCTCTCTTTTTTGAACCATATATTATTCAATAAAATAATATTACACGCAACCCAATTTTTTTTATTTTTTAACAATACATTTTCCATCAATTTATTATTTCAAAATACATTATAATCCAAAAAATAGGGCTCAAACATGCCCTTAATGTTTAAAGTAGAGAAAGCGTGGAAGTTAAATACGAAAATTTGTGCAACTATTTAAAGTTTCAAATCAAGCCAATTCGGTTGGGTTGTTCCATTTTCATAATTTTTGATTTGATTTTATTCTCCAATTTAAGTATTCCAATTAATATAATTTCACAACGAATGTCAAAAAATCATTTAATATAAGTGGTGTTCAAAAAGGGCAGTAGTTCTTTAAACCGACTAAACCTAAATAATTGTACCAAATGTGGAAGTGCACAAGAAAATAGAGAAATGGCAGAGCGGTTCCTAACATTTTCAATTTTCTTAGACTTTACTCTAATCTTCATTTGTGCCAGCGAAAGTTCATAACATTTCATAAATATGCAACTAGAGTCCAAATGGATGAAATTTGACCGTTAGTTGACAAAAAAAAGTCAAAATTTGATTAATTTTGACCAATTGAAAGTGGCAAAATGATAAGTTTAGAACTATCACATTAAATAAATAAATAATTGAAGGAACAAATGGTTTCCTCTTCACCCAGCCTATTACCACACCTGAAAATCAATCATCAGCACTGGCCGATACCAACGTCGATTATATTCTTCCCCAACACCCATTCGCGTCCATCCCTAAACCTCACCCAAATCCAAACCGTCGCCACCATCATCCCCACTGCCAAATGGAACCCAAATAAAAAATCTAAATCAACGAATCTATAAAAATCAGCCTTTCTGTCGTCAGCACCATCGCCCAAATCGTTGGATCTACACATTGCCGAGAAGTCCTTATTCCCATCTACATATCACACCCAACTACCAACCCTAATTCCCAAAGATGTCGCCGGAATAACCACCCAAAATTCCCAAATCGCGAATTCAAAAATTGTCGAAAACTCATCCTTCAACCATAACCACCATCGCGGACTATCACCGGTCGACTCCCACAATCAAAGCGTCTAGTCTGATGATGGTATTTCAACAAAAAAATGGGACAAACAATCGATGCAACTTTTGAGATTTCAAATCCCAATCTTTGGTTAGGATGGAATTTGATTTATGGGTTTGATAGATAGGGATTTGATTTATGGGTTTGATATCGACAATGGTGGGCGTGGGTGGTGGTGAATGGGAGTTGTGGTGGCAGTGTGGGTCTAAAGTTGCGGTGGCGATTTTCGGCACATCTCGTCGGAGAAGAAGAGACCTCGTCAGATTTTGATTTGGGGAAGTGGGTGGGCTGGGGTTATATATTTATTTTTTGCGTTTTTTAAATTTAATTTTTAACTCATTTAGCCAATATTTGAGTCACATTAAAATTTTCATTCTAATTCTTCTACTCATTTTCAACCACACATTTTATAATAAAACAATATTTTTCATTATATCAATAACT
>OU503044.1:32103543-32150129 GCA_912172775.2 Fraxinus pennsylvanica
TTGAAATTTTTATCACTTTTTTAGTAACAAACATCATTTTTAATAAAAGATAAATTGTATGTATTTAATAGAAAGATGACACAAAACTTTTAAAAGTGACACTGTGTTACTTTTTTGTGTGTTTGTAACTTTTTTCCTACTACTTTTTTGAATTTTTTCACTTTTTATCACTTGTTACTTTTTAAAAATTTCCCACTTTTTTTTATAACAAACATATGTTTTGATTGATGTTTTGTTACATTTTTAAGTATTTGTTACTTTTTTGAGTTTGTATCACTTTTTAAGTGCGTGTCACTTTCTTTGAGTTTGTCATTTTTAAAAATTTTTTTTTTTAAAAAAAGCGATATTGTGTCACTTTTTTATTTTACACAGTATTTTTTACATTTTAATAACCTTTCACATGATTTTTCAAAATATCTTAATTTTAAGGGTATTTTTGTAAGAAGCTCTTGAAGGGACGCGACTGGATCCAGGCCCACAATAAGAGAACCCGTGAAGATAGAAAATCATAAACCGCATTTATTAATTTGAAAGTGTAGGCGCGGTTTCATTTTCTCACATTTTCACTTACTCTAGGGTTTTGTAACTTCTCTCTGTCCTTTCTCATTTCGTTTTTGGATTTCTATTAAATCTTCATTACATTAAAAATTTTAAGCTTCTCTCTAGAAATATCTAATTCCATTCTTGAATTTTTCGGTATAAAAAAATAATTTCGGAATGGAATTCGCAAGTAAGAAAAAGAGAGGCAGACCCGACGCTGCGCTTAATGGAAATGGCGGTTTTAAGAAATCCAAATCAGGTTCCGCTGTTTACTCGTTACTAATTATTTTATTCATTTAATTTAGTGTATATTTATTACCTTCTGTAGCAGTATATGTGTTTGCGTGGGTTGAAACGGTTTTACGAAGTAGTGATTAAGTATTCTTTGTTCTCTTCTCGCACTCCATTTGGTCACTATTTTTATTTTTTATTTTTTTTTCAAGTTCTATAGGTTCCTTGCGTGTTGGACTAATCTTTTTGATAATTCCATAATGGGTTCTGTGCCTTTGGAATTTTTTTAGAGATTTTATGGGCTGCATTCAGTACTAACTTTTCTCGTGTTGTGTCTTTATTGGCCATAGAGAGTCCTTCGGAAATCAGAACCCAATCAATTGTATTTTGAAATGGGTACTTCGTTAGGAAATCATTCAATTATAAAAAGAATTTTTATGTACCTAATGAAGATCAATGCTACTTTGCTCACAAATCGAGTATTTCAATAACACTGTAAAGGAAGTCTTCTTGCATAAAAATTTCCATCTCATTGGGAGAATTCTTCATCATTTTTTCATTTTATCCTTTACCCAGTCTTTAAATAGTGTTGCCAATCTTTATTTTATTGTTATACAGATTAATTTACTATATTGTGGATTATGGTAGAATATCATATGGCTGTTAGATGTTCTTAGAAGTTCAAAGATTAATAAGTCACGGAAATTTTAACTGAGAAAAACGATTAATGTTCTGCAACAGAAATGGAGTCCTTTACAACTGGTATAGGAAGCAAATCGAAGCCATGCACAAAGTTTTTCAGGTTCTAATCTAAACCTATCAAAAAATAATGCTGTAAGTACAATTTCTAAATGTTGGTAATGGTTGTAAAATCCCTGGAAGATTCATCTCATTTATAGTAAAAATTAGCATGATGTGGACTAATGAATTGCACATCTGTAGTTGTGATACAGATCTTATGCTTCATCTAATTGATAATGATGGATACTGAATGGAAACGGATGACATGAGAGTTCTGTCTAATTAATTTGCTCAGACAAACATAACCCAGTCTATTGAATGGAAATGGGCTGATTTTTGAAAGCACTGTCTATATATCCACTTGCATAATGCAATTCAAACGATGTTCGGTGGGGATGCTATAATTTTGCCTCAATGTGTTTCAACCATGGTGAATGATACACTGAATGATCTGCAATGAAGTGTGTCATCCCCATCACTTGACATTGTAATCCACTTTGAAACATTTTATGAAGAACAGAAGATTCTGAGTTTTTAGGTTATGAGATGTCTTTCTCTGTGGTCATCCTTTTTCCTTTTTGGAAAATTAAGAAGCGATTACTTAAAAGAAGGCTCATTGACTTGAATTACTTTTAGTTATATCTCTTTCTGATTTTTAAATCTTGATGCCTGCTAAAAGCCTAAAATATAGTAGCTAGCCTCTGTTGTTTCAATATGTGGAGACTTCTTATGCACTTGGATGCAAATTATATTTAGCCCCTGTTTGGTTTGGATTAAAATCCAATTAAAATCTCAAATCAAAGTCAACAATTAATTTTAATCACACATTTCATTACCCACGACTTTTCAACCGCACATTTTATCAACTTTTATCAAAATCTCCTAAAAATCTGATCTTAATATCTACCAAACAGGGGCTTAGTATAGAGTCAATTTGCTTGTGAAATCTATTTGCACGTGTCTCGTTTCATACATGACTTTTAGCATGTTTGGTATAACTTTATAAGAGCCTTATAAGCTCAGCCAAACATGCTCTCTGTCTTGACTAATGAATCAGCTTAGCTACTTGAAATTTGCATGCTTTAATGCCTTGATAATAAGTAACTTGGGCTTTTTTCTTCCTTCTTCCTTGTGGTTTGATTGATGGACAAGTCTTAAATATCCTGTTTCCACAAATTCTAGTGGACTCTGATAATAATCTTATTAAAAGAAAGTCTGTACCTAGATGGCTTGTGAATTCCTTGTGAAGTGGAAGCTATTCAGTATTCTAGTGAGGCGTAGTCATTGTACTATTTTTAGAAACTCTGCTCAATTAATCTTATAAACATGGTGTGCAATCCACAACGTACCATTTACGTAGCACCTCCTATTTTATTTTAAAAAATTACTGTGGCACACCTTAATGGCCCACAACCTGGAAACAAATCACTTCGGTGCTCATAATAGTTTCATTATGCTCTTCTGATGTAGCTACAACCTACAAGGTTCTGAAATGCTACTGATTAGCCACCTTTTCTTCCAAGTATTATTTGTCGATTTTCACCTTCAAACGAAAGATTAAATCTTCCCCTGGTTTCTTGTTTTCTTTTACTGACTCAAGTGGAGCTTAGAAAAGTTAGTAAGCGGGTTAACAAAACCCATGATGTTACATGATAGTTAATTAGTGTGCAAGGGCCGACTCACAATCCAACTCAGAGACTAGTGACATGTTAGAAGTTGGGGTGATCCCTGTATTTGACAAGAATTCATGTATCTCAAGTGCATATATCTTATCTCATGCTGTTGTGGTGCCCTATAATGGGCCATGGCAAGAATTGCTATCCTTAATTAATAGTATGTACATACAAAGTGAATTTTGCTCGAGTTTTTTAATTGATTTTGTGCATGAAGATAGGAAACCAAGGGGTAAAGTAGGTGGCAGAAGTAGACTTGTGGAAAACTATCACATACAATGAACTAGTCTTTACATATTTTTAGTATGATGCAAAACGTATATTTCCCAGTGCTTCAACTTTTCTATGGTGCAAGTGCAACAAAAAGAACGATTTTTGAAGCTTAAAAATTTATATTGTTTGAACTTAATATAATTTGGGTACTACAATGATTTCCAAGCAAGGTACTGACTGGTTCATGAAACAGTATAAAAATGTGTCAAAAACATGTCAAAGGATTATGTTACTGAAATGTTTTAGATATGAAATATATGTCAATCGCTGTTTAGCACGTGATTATCAGTAGCATATCCAGAATGTGTTTGTGTATGGTTGCAGAATCCCTTTTCTGTTCCTCCTATTTATCTGATTTCATTGGTATGCAGTACTTCTGGATGTCCATTTGGTGAAGGATGCCATTTCTTGCATTATGTTCCTGGTGGCATTAAAGCTGTCAGTCAGATGCTTGGTAGCAATCCAGCCCTTCCACCAGCTGCCCGAAACCCAGTAGTTCCACCTGCTTTTCCAGATGGATCATCTCCTCCAGCTGTCAAATCTCGGTTATGCAACAAATACAACACAGCCGAAGGATGCAAGTTCGGTGACAAGTGCCATTTTGCCCATGGTGAGTGGGAGCTTGGAAAACCAACGGTTCCATCTCACGAGGATCCTCGTGCTATGGGACAAATACTGGGAAGATATGGCGGTGGTCGAATTGAACAAACACAACCAGCTGCAGCCAGCTTTGGAGCCTCGGCCACAGCAAAAATCAGTGTGGATGCTTCTCTTACTGGAGCCATCATTGGAAAAGGTGGCGTCAACTCAAAGCAAATCTGCCGCTTGACAGGAGCCAAGCTGTCAATAAGAGACCATGAGTCCGATCAGAACTTGAGGAACATTGAACTAGAGGGCACTTTTGATCAGATTAAACAAGCGAGTCAAATGGTACGAGAACTTATAGCAGATGTTAGTTCTGCCTCTAGGCTGCCAATGAAGAACCGTGTGATGTCTGGCCCATCTGCTGCTAGCAACCGCAAGACCAAACTTTGCGAGAACTTTGCCAAAGGGTCCTGTACTTTTGGAGAGAAGTGCCACTTCGCACATGGCGTAGAAGAATTGCGGAATTCCCGTGTCTGAGCTTTTATTATATTAAATGCTTTCGTTCTGTTTGGTGCTTCAAAATTTTTAGTGATCGAGATTTGTATGATTGGCATATATTCCTATTGGATTTCCTTTTCCCTTTCTTTTTTTTTTTAAAATCTTAAAAGTACCATAGGCAAGATATTTTCCAATTGAAAGCTTGGTGCAGTTTGGTGAAGTCAGTGTAATGACGGTGAATGCCCTAATGAATTACATATTTCGGACTTATTCAGCTGCATTGTTAACGCATAAATACAAATTGCATCTATTTTACTAATAATTAAATCCAAAGAGGGAACAGGTTTTCAAGATAATTGATGAGTGGAATTGAAAGTAAAATTTCAAGTGAAAATTTCAGTTTACATTTTATTTGGTTTTTAAGTTATTTTATTTTCTTATTTCTGGTCAAAGGCTTTCTAGTCAAAATTTTTGCAGACCTGTCCATTGGGCCTAAAATTTCATAGATTTATTAGTGGGCCAATTTTGGATTTGTTTTCTTTACAGCCCAATGAACAAAAATTACTCCAAAACCTATGATCGTTGTGAAGTAGTGCAGGCAAAGAGCTGGACGCCTGCCATTCTAATCTGGAATCTCTAGTCAGGGGTGGACTTTTAAATTTTTGACAATGAAAAAGCCCATATATTAGTAGTAGCCCAACTAAATCTTTTAACATTGTACTTCCCTTTCCCAGACTCCCAGTTCCCTCCCCTTCTCAAGCCCTGCGTAGCGATTCTCAAGCCCTGCACCGCATCGTTCTTGAAGCTGCGTTCTCTCACGTCTTAGTAACTGGGTTTGCTTTCTTTTTCTTTCATTTTGTTGTCAAGTGGATTTATTATACACAGATTTCTTTGCTACTTTCTTCTTCCAACATTTGAATATATTGTTCAATAATGGAATTTTGGATTCCAGATTATATTCACTGTATAATTATTTTTTTCTGCTTGTGTTGATAATGGTTCTAATTTCTACTTCAGGATTGAATTTGTACTTTGTAAACTTCAAGAGTTCATGTTATAGTTTAATGTTAGTTAGGACTGAAATTTTGTCTATTGCATTATTGAGGAGATGATGGTTGAATTTGATTTTCCCATACTTGATTTTGATAACTTCTCCTTTTTATGACGAGAGCCAAACTTGCTTCAATTTATTGTTTTTCAATAGTTTAGTGTTGCATTCATGATTGTGTGAATAATCTTCATTAACAGTTTCAGGGGATTGCAATTCTTTGAAATGTTTTTCCATTTCTTGTAGGATTAGAGAGTGAGATGATCAGATCAAAATTTTAATTGGCCTCTGCTTTTGTTTAGCCTCTGTTTCTTTCTATTTGATTTTAAGAAATTATAAAAACTCAAGGAATACTGAAACAAGTCCTTTTTTGGTGAATTGGTTCTTCGCTTTATAAAAGAGCTAGCCTAGACCATTGAACCATAAATTAAATACTCAGATCTTTATTACTGCTTTCAGTTTTAATAATAATAAGCAACAAACGATACAAACCTCATTAGGATGATAGCTGCATAACAATGCATATCTTAGTTTAAGCTTTCTTTGTGCGTCCACATGTGGGAGACTATTTGGTTTGAAGTTCCAATACAACGCTATATCTCAAAGGCCTGATGTTCATAAAAGCCGTGTCATCTTTTAGAAATTTTACTATTTCCTGAATTACCAGCTTCCATTCTTTGAAGTCAGCTTCCATTCCGTCTTGCCCCCTCTCAACCATAATTCTGGGACTGCCCTTGTCTACAGTATATGCAACCGGACGGTGGCTGAGACACTGATTCGAACCAGTTTAGGCCTTGTTTGAGAAAAACAAGAAACTTTTGATTTTGATACAAAACTTTCGAAGAACTCTGTGTCAGAGGAACAAGAAAGTGCACAAGAACTTTCTGAACAACTCGAACTCGAATTCTCGTGTATCGATTTGCTCTCCAATTCTGGTAATGAAATTGGCTTCGTTTTAGCAATAACTTTCTCATTTACTTCCTTCTCCAATCTCCATCCACTTCTCAGTTTTTGTTCGAAATACGACAACAGGGTTTTTTAGGCATTACCAGTCCGTATCTCAGCTTTTTCTCTTCAATGGGTTCCAAAAATAAAGGTATGATTTTTTCTTCTCCATCTTCTTTCTAATCATCTTTTACTTATATATGAAATGTCGTAAAATATTTTTTCCATTAAATTTGATAGTAAAACCGGTTTTTAATTAATTTGTGAATTACTTGTAACTTGAGTGGCAGCCAAGAAAGCAAAGGAGGAAAATAAATCGAAAAACACTGAATCGATGGATGACCTAAAAGCTAAGGAACACATGGAGCAATTGCAGAGGCTTCAGGAAAAGGTATTTTCCATTTTATTTTTTCTCGTTATGACTATTTATATGCGTGCTCATTGCTTCCTTTGTATTAGTTTATAATTTAACAGATTACAAATTAACCTTTTATAGAACATTTGTTCGTTGTGTATTTTTCGCCAATTCTGCCCAAAAGAAGCTGAGGAAAAGTTTTGAAGTTATCCATTAGTAAGGGTGAAATAGAAATATATATGTGATTAAAATATGGTTGTCTTATATGCTACACATAATGTTCATTCACTTCGTATTTCTGTATTTACTACAGCTCCATTTGCAAATCCTTGAACATGCTTTGTTAAAGAAGGCTCAGATTTTCACACGCTTGCACTTCATTATACTAATTATCTTGGATTTGAGTCGTGGATTCATAATGTTTTGATTCCGTCATGTATGATATTTACTGGAAATAAGGCTTATTTTAGTAGTGAAATGCAAATGCTGTTTTCTGCCATTTCTTGGATAAGTTTCTACTAGCTTGTTAATTTTTATTTGCAGGACCCGGAGTTCTATGAATTCTTGAAAGAACATGACCAAGAGCTTTTGGACTTCGATGAGGTTAGTGACACGAGTCCACAGTTTTCTATATGCTTTTAGTAGCTAATTTGGTATACAGCTTGACGTGGTTATTAGAGTGTCGTTTCAATTTATTGTAGGAAGATGTAGAAATTGATGAAGAGGAGAAAGAAAATGAGGAGGAGGAAGAAACTGAGCACCGTACCCATGCAGCTGAAAAGGAAGAAGAGCCTTCTAAAAATACTGTCACTAGTGCCATGGTTGATACTTGGTGCAATGCAATTCAAGATAATGCAAATTTAGGGGCAGTTCGTTCTCTTATGAGAGCTTTCCGTACTGCATGCCATTATGGCGATGACAGTGGTGATGACAATTCAACAAAGTTTAGTGTCATGTCCAGCAGCGTCTTCAATAAGATAATGTTGTTCGTTTTAACTGAAATGGATGGAATCCTACGAGGATTACTAAGATTACCAACTTCTGGGGGAAAGAAGGAGACCATAATGGATCTGATGACCACGAGACCGTGGAAGAACTACAATAACTTAGTGAAGTCATATCTTGGAAATGCTCTGCATGTTTTGAATCAAATGACTGACACCGAAATGATCTCGTTCACATTACGAAAACTGAGAAACTCTTCTTTATTTTTGGCAGCATTTCCAGTACTGTTAAGGAAGTACATTAAGGTATGCCTTAGCTAAAGGAATATTTTGTCACTCTCCATTGTTTGTCTTTCTCCTGTAATTAGTTTTTAGTTTCCCTGTCTGCAGCAGAGCTTTTGATGATAGACCCTTAAAACATTTGTATTTAGTTCATTCTTACTGCGATGAATATTTAGTTGGTCAAATGATATCAAACTTCTCGTTTTAATGTAAAGTGTCCAATATTTAACCAAATATTGGTTGCACATAGTCACAAGGGATAGTTCTCTCCCGTCTTTCCATTTATTGACTGTGATGGATTTTCATTTATTGACTATGATGGATTTTTACATTTATTGACAATTGGTTCCAATCACGGTATCATGTAAATACTATATAATTTTTCAGGTTGCTCTTCATTTCTGGGGCACCGGAGGTGGTGCTCTACCAATTGTCTCCTTTTTATTTTTGAGGGACTTGTGTATACGACTTGGTTCTGATTGCTTAGATGATTGCATCAGAGGAATGTATAAAGGCTATGTTTTGAACTGCCAACTTGTTAATGCGACGAAGCTGCAGCACATTCAGTTTCTTGGTAATTGTTTTATCGAACTTCTTCGGGTGGACCTTCCATCTTCATACCAACATGCCTTCACTTACATTCGCCAGTTAGCAATGATCTTAAAGGAAGCACTTTCAGAATCTACAAAAAAGAAGGTATATTATGGTCCTTCTTCAGTGGAATTGGACAAGAATTTTGTTGATATATACTTGCTGTATCCTATAGCAACTTTTGATCTTGTTGTAGCTATTAGCTAATCAATTTTTTTCTTTCAATGTTTCAAAATGTGTTCCAAAACTGTGATTTGTGCATAAAAATATATTTTTGATGATTGTAGTTAAAATTATTTAATTACGTATACTGCAGATGACCATTTCCTACTTACTATAGATCCTCTGATTTCACTCTATTTTTCTCAACCCTCGTGCAGGAAGTTTTTAGGAAGGTTTATCAATGGAAATATATAAATTGCCTGGAGCTTTGGACTGGATCAATATGTGCATATAGCTCAGAAGTCGATTTGAGGCCCCTTGCTTATCCATTGTCTCAGATTATTTCTGGCGTAGCTCGTTTAGTTCCCACCGCACGATATTTTCCCCTCAGATTGCGTTGTGTGAGGATGCTTAACCGCATTGCTGCTTCAACTGGTACCTTCATCCCAGTTTCTCTGCTCCTTCTAGACATGCTGGAAATTAAAGAATTGCACAAACCTCCTACAGGAGGAGTTGGAAAAGCTGTAGATTTGCGAGCTGTGCTAAAGGTATTTCACGTGTTGGGTTTTTTTTTACAACATTTTGTTTCCAGCTATGGTATTGTTATTGATGTGAATCCATTTTATTAATTAGGTGAGCAAAACTACCTTAAAAACCAGAGCATTTCAGGAAGCATGTGTTTTCTCTGTGGTCGAAGAGCTTACTGAACATCTAGCTCAATGGAGCTATTCTATTGCCTTCTTTGAATTGTCTTTTGTTCCTTCTGTTCGATTGCGTAACTTCTGTAAATCAACAAAAGTTGAGAGGTTTCGTCGAGAATTGAGGAAACTTATTCATCAGGTATACCCAGAGTTATCTGCTGGTGTAAATTTTGTATTTAAAGAAGTGTGTGAAGTGTTATCTAATGTGGATATTGTTCAATGCCATAGATCAACGCCAATTCTGAATTTACAAATAAGAAAAGGGCAACAATTTCATTCTTGCCTAATGACCCTGAAGCGGCATCTTTTCTAGAGGTTTGCATTTTGATGCTAATTTTCATTCTTAGGTTGAGAAATGCTGCTGGCATGCCATTACAGTTTGATTGTATACCATGATTCATTTTATGATTGAAAATATTGGGACTATACATTTTCCATTTGCTTGCTTAGTTGATTAATTTATTGTATATTCAAATTGACTCATGTCCAGAAGCTGATTAAATATTTTTTCCTGCATATTAGGATGAGAAAAAATCCGAGGCTAGCCCCCTGTCACAGTATGCTGCCACTCTACGCCAGAGAGCTCAGCAAAGAAATGACACAATGATGGAATCGAGGTTGATTACATGCTATATATATCTAGATAAATTATCTCTCGAAAATATTTTTATATCAAGCTTAATGTTGGATGTGTTTTTTCCAGTGTACTTATCGGTGAAAAATCATCCATCTTCGGGAATAAGATGGAGGATGATGATGAAGTAGAAGATGATGATAATGATGATAGTAGACAAGGGAAAGGGGCACGCGTCTTTAATTCTTCGTGGCTACCTGGACGGGAATCAAAGTACTCTTATCTCTATTTCTGTGTTTATTATTATTATTATTATCTTCTATGGGTTTTTACTTACTGCATATTCTTGGATCTCCTTGTGCCTTAGGATTAAGCTTAATGAAGACGAGGAGGAGAAAACTAAGAAAAAGAAGAAACAGAAGGAGCCTATAGAACAGACAGCTCTTGATGAAGATGTTGTGGAGGATTTCTTCCTGAGTTCTGATGAAGACGGAGACGAAAACCGTTCAGTGAGTGACACCACCGAAGCTGAAGATGTCGAGTCAGAGAGAGCGAATACCAAACAGCAAAAAACACATGTAGATTCATCAAAAAAGAAAAGGAAGTTTCAGAACAAGAAATCAAAGAAGAGGAAAAGAGTAAATCGAGCCTAACTGGTTTAATAACATAATGTTCAGAATATTCGATAGATTGATTAGTAGCTGATGCTTGATTCGAATAACTTGTCCTACTTGCACCTTAATACTCTGTATACATGAAAGGCAGCACTTTCTCTAGATGGAGCCATCAAGACGTAGGTAGCGTAAAGCTGGTTTTGTAGTATTAGAAACTTGACCATCTAGAAAGGGTTTAAAATCATACAAGTGCTACCGTGCTTCGATCTTACTGTTTTCTGTTGCGATGTTACAGCGTCGCCTGTAAGGGTAGAGGAGCGAAAGAAGCTCTTTATCGGTCGTTTATCTTACTTTTATGAACAAAATATGCTCGAATTTTTTTAGTATTTATTTTTTTCAATAAAAAATGCAATCTTTACGGTACCGTGAATAAAAAAGGCACGTAAAACTACTTTTGCTTTTTTAGTTAAAGATGATGCATAATGAGTCTCAACGTTGAAATTTTTATTAAATTGTTGGACGAATATCATAGAACATGTATCATTTCTAATTTTTGGATATCAACTCAAGTTGAAAAATAAGGTCTAGCTTTCGAAATTATTTCGTGGGATGATAAGGTATACTAATTTGTTTAGCTTATGTTTGATTGAAATGAAGATTAAATTTTTAGTCGATGTTAATAAAAGTTAATAATATGTGTGGTCGAAATGTCGTGGATGTCATACTATATGTAATTAAAATTAATTATTAATTTAAACTTAAATTTTAAGCAACTTTTGTAGCGGAATACGGCGTGGTTACACTGAATATTCAATGGTTATAGGTGGCCTCGTCTAATGAGAGACTCCACCTCTTCTTTCAGGTGTCTGCAGTTGTCCGTGTCATGTCCTGCGATTTTATGGTAATGACAGTATTTTCCTTGGTATTAAGTTTCCTTTTCTCCTCCCTGCAAGAAGACTTCCTCCAAAGTTGCGTTCAAAGGATGGTATTTGTGAAATTTGTCAGGATACGGCCTGGAGCGACCTTGATCCCTCCTGTCCCTTCTTTTGAGGGCTGGACCCAGACGGACGAAACCTTTAGCTCGGGGTGGAGATCGCGGTATTGGTTTGGCATCTTCTTGATCCGATGTTGCTTCTTCTGCGCTTATGTACTTCTCAGCGCATCCTAAGAGCTTGTGGTAAGTTCGGGGTCCGTCCAATGTACGGACCACCAGAACCTCGTTTTTGGTCTTAGTCCCGAGAGAACTGCAATCAGCGCAGCATCATCGGAAATCTTTTCTACTTCCATGGATTGTTTATTGAATCTGTTCAAATAACTCTTGAGTGATTCAGTTTTTTCCTGCTTTATACTTACCAACCTCTCATTTGGAGTGGTTCTCGCCTTTGAGCCCATAAACTGAGCTAAGAATGCCGAGGCGAGGTCATCCCAATTTTTTATAGACCTCTGGTGTAGCCTACTAAACCATCTTTGAGCTTTATTTCCCAGAGTTAAGGGAAAAGCTCAGCACATAATAGCGTCTCCGGCTCCTTGCAACTCCATCTAGGAGGAATATTTGTCTAGGTGACTGAGGGAGTCCCCTTCTCCATCATATCCTGTTACTTGTGGCATTTTTAGTTTTTCGAGTAGTGGTTTCACTAGAATATCCTCGGTGAAGGGGAATGTCATTTAGTACGATATTCTTCCATGCTCCCTTTGTTTTTAGCTTCAAGGTCGGATATACGTTTCTTGAGGGCACTCATTTCCGGTTCAGCCCGTTCCGTGAGGCGAGGCTTGTCTTTCTTATTTTGGGGTAGTCAACGAATGTTGGGAACCCAGCCTATCAAATACACTATTTGTTTTTCTAGCCGTTTGATTTGTTGCGGCAGGAGAGGTCACGACTTCTTCAGTTCGGCCTTTAGAAGATTCTCCGCTAGAGAACTGGAGAGTTCTTTTGGTGGGAAGTCGTCTGGTCCTTCCCTGTCGATGGGATTCCTCTTCATCGTTTTGTGATGGATTTTGAGTTTGTTTTTCTTCCAATCGGCTGACAACATTTGTCAGTTTTTCGATAGCTTCCCTCATAGCCATCATTTGAAGATCGGTAGCTTCCTTACGGTCTCGTTTTTCAGCTTTCGTGGAATTGTTGGTTTGTTCGGGGTGAGTATGGAATTGATTTCCAGATGTTGAAAATTCGTCCATCATGTTGGTTTATAGATTTTGTGGAGAGATGGAGCTGTTTTTTCCCAAGTTGGTCCCCCCCTTCCTCTAGCTCCAAACTGTTGACGTTGAAATTTGTATGGACAAATCTCAAGCCAACTAAAAAGGAGCGACGTATAAGATTCTCATTGAAATGTTCAAGTGTTTATAGAAATTGGATACAATAATCCTTTTTTTTTAATTATCACGGAGAATTTTAAAATATGAAAGATATGCTAAGAACGTATTCAAGCTTTTTTTTCACTTTTTTTCTCCTCTCCCTTTTTNGCTTTTTTCACGTTTTGTTCTCCTCCCCCTTTTCTTGGAACTTTGGATTCCTATTTATAGAAGAAAATATGCATGCATGGTACTTTCCCTGTCTTTTCACTGTAACCCCGAGCTGAAGAAGTCCAGTGGCTAGCGCAATAGGAGTGGTCGCCGAACTAGACTTTGTCAGAGTTCCTCAGAACATTAATGGCAAGTGGACCCCCCGTAATTAATTCATAACTTAGGAGGGACAGCTAACACATCTAATTGGAGGATAAAGAAGGGCCGACGTAAGGCCTTTCCAGGGGTTCTTTCGTGATTTGCTGCTTACATATCCTGTCAGAGATCTCTCATTATTATTCTCCACGAAGACATACCTAATGAGCTGACCTCGTCCCAGCCGAACTTATTACATTACCCAATGATACTATGGATTAATTCAGACCTTGGCTTGTTACCGAACTCAATATACTATCGAGCTTAATATCTTACCGAGCTCAATCATGTGTTCTGCTAATGGTGCTCAATCCTTCCGAGCTTAATAACCTCGCAGGTCGGTGTCAACAAAATTACACAAAACCTAATCCTAATCGAACTCATTTCCCGATCATACTCTAATCTTAGCCGTTCATTGTCCATTGCTGAACCTCAACCGACCGACTTCCTACCCCAACTCTCTATATAAGCCCTTTACCCACCTTTTCTACAGCAGGCACTAGCAATCATATTTTTCTCCGAAAGAAATCTTAAAAACTCCGAAATACGAAATAAAATTGAAGAATTCTAGATTGATTCTGAAAGTAAAATTACAAAATTGAGTATTAATTTCTCTTTCTTGATCTGGAATTTCGTTTGTGCAATGTAAATCTCTGTAATTTCTTAGTGGGTTACGGATTTTGATTTTCCTGGAATTTGAAAGCCTAAAACTTATTCAGTTTTCTGGGAAATTTATCGTTCAAATTATTTCCCTGGTTTATAGGGTTTATTTGTAATTCTTCAATTTTATTTTCCCGATTGACATATATTGAAATGAATGAGCAAGCTTCAACGATGATGAATCCCCAACCACAACAGCAGCAGCATCAACAAATAATGGCCATGGCCATGAATCAGAATCAAATGATTGGCATGAGCCAAATGAATACGCAACCGCAGCAGCAGGTAAATTTCAAAACAAATCAAGAACACTACTTTTCACATCTAATGATTTCGAAATCGCTTAAAATGATGATGAATTATCACTCTCATCCGCAGATGGTGAATCGGAGCTACGGGAATTGGGCCCCACCGTTGCCACAACCACAATTCCATAACCCTAAACCTAACATGAACCTTGTAGGTATGAAACCACCCCCATCTGTTACTTTCAATAAGTCAACGACTCAATTGCGGTCGGGTCCGAGGAGCAACTGGAAGGGGAAGAAGGTCGGTAAGCCGTACGACAAGAGGCGGAATGACCAGCAGAAACCCTTGATGCCTGGCTCTAGTACTGGTCCTCCTGGTAGTGCTTTTAATGTCAACAGTGGCACTGGGAATAAGAATTTTAATTATAACCCTCCAACTTTGAATGAATTGCAGCATCAGAATAGGTTGAAGGCACGGAAATTCTTCCCCAAAAAGAATTTCAATAAGAACAATAACATGAATTTGACAATGGGTAGTAATAATAAAAGGTTTGCTCCATTTGCTCCAAGGAACACAACTTCTTTTCTAATAAGGGCTAAGAAGAGTGGTGGGATTGCACCTTTTGTTTCTCCTTGCCCAGTGACTCCTGCAGTTTTGCCAACTCCAATTTTCTCCCCATCACGGGAGGTTTTAGTGGATATGGCGAAGGAAGAGTGGGGTCTTGATGGTTATGGTTCAATGAAGGGGTTGATTCGGTTGAGATCACCGGGCCATGAAATGGAGGTACATGAAGAAGAGGAGGAAGATGAGGGAGGGTCAAGCGAGAGTGATGTGGAGGAGCATGTTGAGGTTGAGAGGAGATTAGACCATGATTTGAGTCGTTTTGAGATGATTTATAATCCGAAGAGTGTTGGTATTGGTGGAGTGGAATATCATAATGTGTTAGAGAATAAAATGGATGATCAGGATACACACATTGCACAGTTGGAAGAAGAGAATTTGATTTTGAAGGATAGGCTGTACTTGATGGAGAGGGAGCTGGGGGATTTGAGGAGGAGGTTGCAGGGTCTCGAGAGGCCGGGACTCAAAGTCGGGGGGGAGATTAATGAAGAGGTGATGGAGAATGACTCTGACAATGAGAGCGTTAGTGATGGGGATGAGACCCATTCCATAGAGGAGCATAATGTGGATTTGAACGAACAGGGAGGTGGGAGTTCTGAAGGGAATGTCGAATCAAATGACAATAATGAAAGTGTAGAAGCAGCTACAAAACCTAAGCAAAAAAATTTAGTGGATGTTGAAGTGACAATGGAAACAGATCAGATCAAGGAAATTGCAGATGTTGAAGTGAAGGAAGTGAAAAACAATTATGAATTTGTTGCAGAGAACATTGCAGATGTTGATGGGAAAGAAGAGACTAACATTGATGAGAACAATCAGGATAACTTGTGAGTGGATACAGATGGTAATGTTAACGTTGAGGCATCCGAGCCGCGGCAGTAGGAGCAGATGTTTGTACGAAATTGGTCAGGCAAGCAGAGAATAAAGAGATGACAGAATGAGTGTTGAGGCATCTGAGCCTATGACAGTAGGAGGAGATGTTTGTATGGATGTGGATCGGCATGCAGCGGATAAAGAGATTACATGGAAGTATGTTGAGGATTCGGGCATTGGCAGAGGAAATTAAGTGTACAAAGAAGAGCATTGGCAATGGTGACTTGTATTTACCATCATGCAAGTCTCTTCCCTGAACAGTTCACTCATTATAGTTTCCCACGGGAGAAAATCTTTAGCAGTTATGTTCACTTGTCTAAAGAGGAAGAATTGGTCTCGCTCCTCGTGTTTTAACTTCGCTTGCTTTGAAACTTGTGGCAAAGGTCCACCCGATATTGTTTCCGACGCTGGTTTTTCTTTTTTTAGTTGGTTGGGGGAGTGGGTGTAGAAGGAAAGTTTTGTAAATCTTTGGTTTGCAATAGATAGATGCAAATGGAAATGGGTTTCAATCAGTTAAGAAAATAATTATATAATGTTATCCTTTACGATTACTATGGGAATGTGGAAGTTTTGTTTAATTGGTAAGATAAATTCATTCATTTTCTGATATTGTACAATTTGTAATTCAAGTTGATGCCAGGTTTGTGTTTCAGCTTTCAAGTTGGCGGTAAGAAACTGTTTGTCATTCAACTTTACTAAGTTAAAAGTAAAGGTTTTCGTCGCAAATTTTCAAACAGAATGTTTGATGTGGAAGATGTCCACGTTTATGCCACGTCAAGTAACAACGTTGTCTAACCAAATTTAGTTGTGCCACAAAATTGAATCAAGAAGCGAGCTTATGCGACCGCATCGAAACAAAATAAATTTTGATGACCAACAAAGTCTCGTAAATTTTAGTCTCTTCCTTGAAACCTAATAATCTATGCTTCTTGCTATGTAGACTTGTTCCAACATCAACTCTGTACCATTACCAAGTCATTTTCTTGAACTTACTGATACTGCTGAAGTGAAAGACGGTCGTGGATATTTGTTGTATCAAGCCAGAGACTCGACAAGTGTTTATTTATTTATGTAAGGTTTATTTTATGTTTGGTGTTTTGTCTTCCCTACTACATTGGCTTCAGTAACTTTTTTCCCTTTTTATTTGTTGACGTAGGAACTCGCAGCCTCTATCGTCAGCGGAGAAATGGCTAATGTGAGTGCGCACTAGTTAAACCCCGCTTTATGTGCAGTAGCTCGCTAACCACATATGAAAGGTAAATCGCACTAAGCAAGTCCGATGCGACGGGTTCGACTGAGGAAGTGTTGGCAGGGGATTTGAACTCGTGACTATTGGTCTCAACGTTCACTGACTCTACCAACTCGGTCACCCCCAAAAGGGATACGGTTCTATGTTCCATCCCGAAGGGAAGATCACAAAATGCAAGTGGTTGAAAAATGGAAATGCGTCGATGATAGCTTGTGACTAGGAAGATGGAGGTTGGTTTGGTTAAAATTTACTTGTTTACATGTATCATTCGTCCAAGGGTCCCGAGCTTTTTGTCAAGCTTTATCAATGTTCTGGGGGTCCCGTTAACGATATTTCATATTGTTCGCTAAACTTTTAACTTTGTTACTGAACTTGAAAATTGCAAATTATTATTTTATGGTGCGCAAAGATTTGTTGATTTCTACGGATTTACTAGGCTAAATATTCCAAAAAGTCTTGTTTATCCTTCTTCTGTGGGAGTTTAAATTTGGGTTATATTATATTTACATAACAATTTACGTAATGATTTACCACCAGAAGATGATGTGACAAAATTTAATTGAATCAAAGTTTCAACAATTAAATTTTGACCCCTCATTATTTTGTAAAACATTATGTAAATAGTTATGTACAAGAAACCATGTTCCTTCAAATTTTCACCTCTCACGCTTATACCAGAGGCGTTAAAATGTGCCACACCTAAGCAGCCAGTACGACCCACCTCATGATGGGCCGGCCGTAGTTTAGCTATGGAAACCCACTGCCGATGCAACCATAAAAACCAGTGGATCTGGCTCGTCAAAAGCACGACCCAGCTCACGTTCGGTCATGCCAGGTTCAGCTACAGTAACTCCTGCTGGTATGAGCACAAGTTATCAAAAGTTCCCTGTAAATTTCGACCAAAATTGGTGGCAAATTAAGAACAAATGCATATTATTATCAAAATTGATGCAAAACAAAAGGTATCTGTCAGAGTAGTTGAGTGCACAGATTATTTGAACCCAGAAATAATTTGGAAACTCCGAATCCCTACTCTATATTCAGATCAGAACAACAATCCTATCAATCCCTGTAAATTTATTGTAGCCTTGAGTAGAACACAACCAAAAATATTATTTGTAGGTCGAGCTCCAGTGAAGATCTTGGATTTCACTTGGAATCATAATCCAGCCTTCTTCTCCAATTTTTGAATTTGGTTCAGGAATATCCACGTCATCTACAATGGATAACAACAGTTGTCAAAGGTTCGGATAATGTGGGTCGATAAAAATACACACATAAAGAGAGAATTCGAGAGAGTCCGTACCATGACATGAGGTGCAATTCTAACACAGTATACGGGAAATCCAGTGTAAAATTTAAAAGGACCTCCTGCTTTTAGCGTTTTCGCGGCACAATCTAAAGAACCAGTATAAGGAAATTTCCCTGTAGCATCTGGCTGCATTTTCTGTATTTGGGTTTTGACATAATCAAATGGTAAACTGCAAGCAGCAGCAAAAAACCCTGATACAGAACTTGCCCCTGAAAAGAAACAAGAACGGATTAAGCGTAAAATCCAACCAAACCGAACCAAACAAAATAGTAAGTAACGTAAGAGATACTTTTCAGAAAAGTAACCTTTCCAAACATGTTTGGAAAAAGTCACTTAAATTTATCTTTTACTTTTTGGTCAAGCTTAGCCAAAGAATAATGAAATGGAGGCAGATCCAATTCAAAAGAGAATTTCACCTATCACTGTAGCAGCCTCGCCAAAACCAAGATTATCCTGGAAAAACTCCACACTTTGATCATAAGAAGCAAGCATTCCCATGTTAAGTGCCATAGCCCTCACAACGGTAGGGCCAGCACCTTTCCAGAGGGCCAAAACTCCTTCATCGGCAACAATTCGATAGAGGGCGTGAAATGCATTTGTATAATTCCTGCGCTGAGCAGCAGGCAATGTTGCATCAGCCTGCATGCGGATAAGTGCCAAATCGGCAGGACTGCCTACAGAAGCTCCTATGGCTCCCGCGGTCAAACCACACAGAGCCTTCTGATACAGCGGCAATGGCTTCCCATCATTGGCCTCAATTGCCTTGTTTGTCAAAATCCTATTGAACGGGAAGATTTCCAAATAGTGAACAACGACAACAATATTGTTCAAATTACATCAGATTTTAACATATTATACAGCTTGGACAAATGTAGACCAGTGATGCAAGATTGTTCAAATTGAAATCACAAAAGATGTTCAATAACCCTCTGCATAACCAACTTGATTGATTCAAAACAATTTTAGATATTTTAATGCATTTCTTCTTGTTTACTAACTATACATGTGGCCATAACTTTTTCCAGTTGCCATATTTATAAGTAATCACTCACCTAAATGAACCAAGACGGGCAGTTGTATACGTAGCTTGTCTAAGAAGCCCAGCAGACAAACCCTGCACAGACAATAACACAACAATAATTATAAGAAAAGGTAATACTTTGGCAACAGAAGAGCAACTGTAAAACTTGAAAAAGCATTAAAAAATATATAAATTATTCAAGTCTTCAAAAGAAATCCCAAGAGTAAGCATCTAGGAAGCACAGACATGTGCACAAATGTCGAATATGACACAACACATTTTTTTGTTTCTTCATTTCTTATTCACTAAATTGGAATGTGAATTTGTTTTTGTTAATTCCGGCGACAATGTAACCCCTAGCGTAACATGTCTAACTATTTAAAACCATAAAATAATTCAGAAATGCCGCCTAGCATATCCACCAATTGTTCACAACATGTCGGACACCGACTAGCCGGTGCGAGGAGAGCGTCAGTGCATCATATGTAAGCATTCTGCAGGATGATATAAACTAGTTCAAGTGCAAAATATTATTAGATTTTTTGTAAAATTTTTTGAAAAAAAGGGTGGTAGTCAGCTAGTTTCTTTTCAACCCATCGAAACTGCTGGCAAAGAAATTAAAAATATCAAAACCCGTTACATTTGATTACTGAAGAAGATAGGAGACTGCCCGAACTAATTTCCTTAGTGCCATCCAATTTAAAAGAAAATGTGCCAACAGTCATAAGAAAGCCGACTATGCCATCACAAAAGCTGCCACAACTTCATGAGCCAAATCGACTAAAGGTCCATCTTTTAAGCGCATATCAACCACTTCAATACTAAATAGAACAATTGATTACTGGAAAAGATAGGAGTCTTTCCCGAATAATTTCTTCGGTGCCATTCAATTTAAAAGAAAAAAAGAAAATGTGCAAAATGTCATTAGAAAGCCAACTACGACATCACAAAATCTGCCACAATTTTGTGAGCCAAATCGACTAAAGGTTCATCTTTTACCACATATTGACAACTTCAATACTACAATTCGAACACGGAAGTATAAAATTTTCTCTAGTAAGGATCGCCAGTACTAACAGAAACCAAACCTTGTAGAAGGCACCAATTCCCTCATTTTTTAGCATGGTCTTGGTCACCACAGCCGCAGAACCCTGACCCAATTGAATTCTCACCTGCAAAATGAGCAATGGAGCCTCACAGATCAGATAAACAATTTCAAGATTTAATTCAAACCCATCAAACAATTAGATCTAAACAAACCCACGAAGATTCCATCCTTTCATAACTTTTAAGCGCACTTTAACTACAAGCAAATCCAATTTTGACAAAAACTCATTTACCTGAGATCTGAAACTCATCAAAAAACTGAACTTTGAAGGGAGAACATGAAGATTTTAAACATAAATATTCGAAAAGTGCCCATTTCATTCAAGATCTGAAAAACATACTAAGAGCCTAAAGGCTAAAGTTTATTCAAGAAACAAAAAAAAAAACCATTAAAACACAAGACACACATGATGATGTGGGTTGTTACCTTGATCATATCAATGGGTTGGATAACACAGGTAGCAAGCATACCAGAAACACCACCATTAACAAAGGGCTTCACAGTTGGCCACACTCCAGCTGATTTTGGTTTCTCCTCTCCCATTATTCTTTTTGTTTTTTTTTCCCTCTCCCTCTCTTCCTTTTCTTCTCAGTTCTTTCTCTAGATTTGAAACGGTGTAAGAGAGGAGAGAGCTTTCTTGGTGAACAAACCGAGGTTTTGTGTCTATAAAAATGGGAAGAGAAGACTATGCCCTCGTTTAACCATGCACTTTTTTTAATAGTTATATTTGGAAAATACATTATAAAAAAAAAAAAAATTCGATTTACGAATAATATTATTTTATTACAAAATATGTAATTGAAAAAATAAAAATAAAAATGACTCAAAACCCAAAAGTAAATTTTACTTAAGACGATTGATTTTTCGCCCTACATGATTAAGTGAATTATTTAAATTTTTTTTTTTTTTAAACCTATAACTTAGAACGAATATATACTAAATTAAAAATTATATTAATTTAAAAT
Source organism: Fraxinus pennsylvanica (assembly GCA_912172775.2). Lineage (NCBI taxonomy): Eukaryota > Viridiplantae > Streptophyta > Magnoliopsida > Lamiales > Oleaceae > Fraxinus > Fraxinus pennsylvanica. The sequence goes on from OU503044.1 coordinate 32,125,014, forward strand.
TTAAATAGCATTTTAAAATCCGTATTTAACATTTATTTATTATTTATGAAACAATAATAAAATAAAATAAAATGGGCCAAAACATCTTATAGTCCATATAACGGAACCCTAAAAATGAATATACCAGCAGAAGTTCTAGAATCCAGATTCAATTCATTCAATCTGGCCGGTGGCCCTCCTCGGCTTTCATTTTGGTTTCGTTTTCACACATATATTCAGCTCCGATTTATCTTTCTCCATTTAAATAATAATAATAAAACTTATTTTTAGTCGCACATTCTCACAGTAGAACATTTTATACGTAAATTTAAAAACTCTTTATACTTTTTAATTATACATTCTACGAAAAAATACTATTTCAAAACTTACTTTTCCAAAAAAGTAATGTATTTGCCCAAAGAAGNTCTTTTCCATTTCTATTTACCCAGTTCATATCTTTCTTTCGTGTGTTCCCGGGAGGAAGTCGATCTCTTCAAGCTCGGAATACCACCTAAATAACTGCGGCCAGAGAATCAAATGGATCAGAAAGAAAGAGTTCGAGGTTGGGTTGGCCGACATATATATAATCTTTGTTCTCAGCTTTAAAAAAAAAGTAGATGAGGATAGTCCTCTGGTTCAAATCCCTATCCTACGCCTTATGAGAGCACCCTAAATAGGTTCAATCATAAGCACAATGGTCAATCAAATCTTTGACACTAGTTCAAATAGTCGTTACAATCTTTATTCCTATTTTTAACAAGACTTTTTTTCTTAACTGTATCAGCTTGTCAAACTCTCACATTCGCCAGGATAGGAAGAGCAAAGAGAGTGTCGACAATTTGGGAATGACTTCGGGTAAGAAGAACGTATGAGAAAAGTAAGCAGTTATTTTTTTAATTGACATCAAACATGGCTCAATCAAAATTGGTCTATCTTGTTGTATTTAGTCAAGAAAAAGCAGAGCAATGGAATTTGTACTCAACGAGAGTTACTATATGGGTCAATCAAAGTTGGTCTATCTTGTTATATTTAGTCAAGAAAGAGCAATGGATTGTTATATTTAGTCAAGAAAGAGCAATGGAATTTGTACTCAACAAGTATTACTATATGGGAGGCGTGGGTCTTTACCTTACTTCTTGTTTGACTTTCATTAAAACAAAATTTCTTTATTTTTAATACTCACTTTTAATTGCACATTTATACGATAAAATATTTTGTACGTAAATACAAATTTTTCCCCAATTTTTAATCACCCGATTTTCAAAAAAAATTATAATTTAAAACATCATTTTCCCCCTGATTTCTCTTTATAATAATTGTCAACAAGAAAAATGTTATTCATCCCCAGTTTATGTGGATGTAAATGATTGGTTAAATGATAGGTAAAATTAAATGACTTATTTAATTTTACCTATCATTTAATGACACATTAACGTTATATAAACTGGAGATGCATCCCTAGTGGGAATGAATAGCATTTCTCTTGTCAACAAGGGCTAACATAGCTCCCAAGAAAGCGGATACAAAGAGAAAGCAATTAAAGTGACAACAAGAAAGTAAAAATTTGACATATTTATTGATCCTTGTCAATGATTATCATTGAAAATTTCTCGTTTACGCTGTCGGTGTTAAATTTATCTAGTCTAAATTTTGATGGTAAGTAATGAAAAGTTTTTCAGTGTTCACTAGTTTCAAGTTGTTTCAAATTTTTTCTTCCTTTTGAGTTGTATGAAAAAAGGGGGAAAAAAACTTGACTTTGAGATGAAAAATTCAACGAAGAAAAAGATTTGAGCATGCACTTCGATTTGAATGTTCAACTTTTAAATTTGGATTCCGACTTGAAAATCTCAAGTTAGACTCTGACTCATCAATTTAGCAACAAGAGATCAATAGTGTAACTTTCACGGGACAGACAAGAAGTCGTCCTAGCACAAAAGATAGTCTCCGTTTGGTAACGATTAAAATTAACAATTAATTTTATACATACATTTAGAACTTTTCAATTGCCTATTTTATCAACTTTTTATAAAAATTCATTAAAAATTATGATTTTTAATCCCCTACAAACAGTGGCATAATCAATTAAGCTAACTTTTTCTTTCCTTTCCTTTCTTTGTCTCTTTCAAAGGCTAACCGCACCCACCCCACCCTCTCAAAATGTACACCTATTATATGCACATGGTACACCCTGGTTGGGTAAAAAGACAGCCCGTTGTACCCCCATTTCATTTTGCACTCCCCAAAGATTGACAATAACTAGGGGCATTACATATAAGGTTATTTTTGTCATTTAAATGGAAAATACAATCACAGTGATATAAGTGGGCCCATTATTGGGCTGGCGCCCCTGCATTGGGGCTCCAACTATTCATTAATTTAATATTCGGTCATTCCCTAATATAAAATAAGGAAGATTGTAATGTTGGTCCCTAGTTTATTGATAGGTAGTAAGTTAGTCCTTATTTTTCTCACAATTAAACAATCAATCTCCAATAATAAAAACCATCTAGATCTCTAAAATAGACACTCAAGCATATTGTATTAGGAGACGTGGATAGATATCTCAATCAAGATTTAGCTATTAAATCGTTGTGACTCTTATATGCCTAGTTTTTATTAGACACGATTTTGCACGTGTTAAATATTTGAAGTGAAATGTATTTATACGAAAATCACGAGATTATTTAACAAAGATTTGGGCATAACAAAATTCTGATGAGAAATCAAGGTCAAATTGAACATTAACGAAAATTCTATACACATGCTGTGGGGATCGAACTAGAATTGACTAGTTCTGGTTTGGTCCCATTTGATTTTTTAGTGCTCCAGAAAAAATTACAAAGTAAAGATTATTGTCTATATTTTATATTGAAAGTTGAAACTGTCCTTAATTGGACTTGAGGACCACTATCTAATACTAAAGATAACTTAACTAATTGATATAATCTGATTTTCATCCAAGTCAATTGGTTCTAGTAAAAAAAATTATAATAATTAGTTGGGGTCAATTTGCTGTATTTTAGAGGTCATGGATCAATTTGTTTACTAGAATAATAATTCGAGGATCAATGTTGAAATATTTTGAAACATATCATAAATATCTGGACATTTTCGTCTGCCTTATTTTCTGGTCAAGACCTACATAGACTTACATATACGTGTATATGTCTCCGTGTGTGTGTATACAGCGAAAAGCTACCGTTTCTGAATCCAATCAAAGAGGCCTCTAAATAGAGTGAGAGGCAAAGAGTTTTAGTCTGAAGATTTTTAGAGAGGGAGAGAGGTAAAAATGAGAGAAATAATTAGCATACACATTGGTCAGGCAGGGATCCAAGTGGGTAATTCATGTTGGGAGCTTTATTGCCTTGAGCATGGCATCCAACCCGACGGCATGATGCCTAGGTATGCCTCTAATTTTACCTATTTTTTCATGTATCGACGCTTTTACGCTTATTACATTATTAAATATATTTCTTTGTAATTGATGATATCTGTCGATATCTGTTGGTGTAATTATTTAATGTGCGTACATGAATGTTGATTTCGGAAGGGATAATGTTATTTTTGAAGGTTATATTGTATTTTACAAATGATTTGAATGGTTTATCATTTTATTCGGTAGTTAATGAATTAAGATACCCTCTTTTATCTTGTATTTATTAAGATTGAGTCTGATTTTGTAACTCTCTGGATTATATGACTTTCGGATTGTTTAAATGGAGAGAAAAAATGAAAGCTCGAATAAAATATCAATGACTTGAATTTGAACGAATGCTCAGTCCTTAAAAGATTGGAAAACGGTTTTTGCAATAATAAGTGTGGTTTTTTTCCCCCCGTTTATGTTTGCTTTCTGTTATTCAAGAAATTTATGAGCTATGAAGTTTACTGAATGAACTTTTGTTCTGTGGGTTTGTAGTGACACCTCAGTGGGTGTTGCACATGATGCATTCAACACCTTCTTCAGCGAGACAGGCTCGGGGAAGCATGTACCCAGGGCTATATTTCTTGATCTTGAACCGACTGTCATTGATGAAGTCAGGACAGGGACTTATCGCCAGCTTTTCCACCCAGAGCAACTCATTTCTGGAAAGGAAGATGCTGCTAATAATTTCGCCAGGGGACATTATACAGGTGCATGATTTTGCTGTTTGAGGAGTTCAAGATTGGTTGCATTGAAATTTTTATGCACGTGGTATCAAGTTCATTAACTATCAAAGTAAAAATTGGTCTGTGATTGCTATCGATCACGCTTGTGGCCATCTTAAGTGACTGGGCAAATGCAGGTTCAATGTAGCTATTGAATCAAGCCGTGAACTTTCTAAGAGAATATGTTAATTTCATGTGGATTGTTAAGTGTAGAAATTGTTAGTCAATGGACTTTTGTGCACCTGTCTTTTATGGAATTTATTTGATTCTGGCAATATTTTTTTCAGTTGGGAAAGAGATTGTTGATGTATGCTTGGACAGAGTGAGGAAGTTGGCGGATAACTGCACTGGTTTGCAAGGGTTTTTGGTGTTCAATGCTGTTGGTGGTGGAACGGGATCTGGATTAGGTTCACTGCTATTGGAACGCTTGTCTGTGGACTATGGGAAAAAATCAAAGCTCGGTTTCACCATCTATCCTTCTCCCCAGGTGCTTAGCTTATAGTTAACCTTGTAATAAATGCTTTGTTCTTCAATCTCCACATGACCTAAATGTGGGGTTTGGCATTGATTGCAGGTGTCGACTGCTGTTGTGGAGCCTTACAACAGTGTTCTCTCAACTCATTCCCTTCTTGAACATACAGACGTGGTTGTGATCTTGGACAATGAAGCCATTTATGATATCTGTCGGCGGTCTCTAGATATTGAGAGGCCGACATACACCAATTTGAACCGTTTGATTTCTCAAATCATATCATCCCTGACTACTTCTTTACGGTTTGATGGAGCCATTAATGTGGACGTTACAGAGTTCCAGACCAACCTTGTACCATATCCTCGTATCCATTTCATGCTCTCGTCATATGCCCCTGTGATCTCAGCTGAGAAAGCATACCATGAGCAGTTATCAATCCCCGAGATTACAAATGCAGTGTTTGAGCCCTCAAGCATGATGGCAAAATGCGATCCAAGACATGGGAAATACATGGCTTGTTGTTTGATGTACCGTGGAGATGTTGTTCCGAAGGATGTCAATGCTGCTGTTGCTACCATCAAAACCAAACGAACTGTCCAGTTTGTTGACTGGTAAGGAAACAGCATTAATTTGGCAAAAAATGGAACCTAACTGACATGATGAACATAATTATTTCACATAATTAAATTTATTTATTAGATTGACATAGATATTATCAAATTCATTGAATCTTTACATCATTTTCATTTATTGGATTTTGCCGGCTAGTGCAACTAGAATAAAAATACATTACCCTACATTGGATATTGCTGTTAGGAAGGCTTTTTATACATTCTCTAGTTATTTATACCATACATAAAGTTTGATTACACACCTTGGAATTGCCCAAAAGTCATCCCCGTCTGGATTTTACAGGTGCCCCACTGGCTTCAAATGTGGTATTAACTATCAGCCTCCAACAGTGGTACCCGGGGGTGATCTTGCCAAGGTTCAGCGAGCCGTGTGCATGATTAGCAACAACACTGCAGTGGTTGAAGTGTTTTCACGCATCAACCACAAATTCGATCTCATGTATGCCAAGAGGGCATTTGTTAACTGGTAAGTTGGTGAAGGAATGGAGGAAGGTGAGTTCAGTGAAGCTCGTGAAGATTTAGCTGCTCTCGAGAAAGACTATGAAGAAGTTGGTGCTGAGGGTGTTGATGATGAAGAAGGCAGCGAAGATTATTAAAGTTCTCGGCATCTAATAAGTTCATTTGATTGTGAGAGTTGGGTTGCTGCCCTTCTCCCTGTTTTTGTAATATCATGGTGTGTGGATGATCTCAAACTTCTGAGAAGAAATACTGTTTAAATTGTGATTTAGTTTCTGATCAAGTTGCTAATCATGATCTAAAAAACAATGGTTGGTCTATATAGTTGCATCTATTCTTCTGAACAACGAGAGGAAGTCAAATTACTTTGCACTTCAAAAATCTTCACAATCTTCCTATCTTTATTAATAAAATTTGGATAATTAACAATAAAAATGAATTTAATGCCCTCAAAATTGAACATACAAATAGGGTTTGTTTGTTTTGGATTAAAATTTGATTTTAATATAAGTTAAAGTCAAACAATCAATATTAATCACATTTTTCAAGAGTGTCACAACTTTTCTCACATATTTCAAAAATTTCTATTACAATATACTAAAAATTTAATTTAAATCCACACAAAACACCCTCATAATCTGATTATGAACAACAACTCTTAGAATCTCTCCCCAACATGAACGAAAAACGAACCACATCTGTAGTTATGATCGACAGCATACTCTGCACGTACTTGACCGAGCTTCATTCCAACATCGTACTAGGAAACATGACCATTTCTCATGTATGCCTTCTTTAGATTTCCTTGTACGGAAACTGAACTCCTGAGATCGTTTCTATGTCCTGCATGACCATTTCTCATGTATGCCTTCTTCAGATTCCCTTATACGAAAATTGAACTCTCGAGATGGTTTCCATGTTCTGCAAATGCATAAGCCTACACGTTTTTCACTGGTATTCGAACCTCAACTGCCAGCTGCACATTGTATCACAAATGAGAGACAAGATAATCAACATCTAGCCACGATCATTCTCATTTAGTGTATTTTTGCTAAACCTTCTCATCTAAAAACATAAGCCGTAAAATATTACATTAGCTTGTTAACATTTCCAAACATGGTTTCAAGTGATTTGTGTATACATATCTGGAGTTTTTGTCTAGCTGCCCCTAGGTCTCCCGTGCTGTAACCTCTAACTCTTGTCGTTGTATGGCTTAATGACCTTTCCCCCCTTCCAATTGCTACTTGGATCCCACTAAGAATAAGTTAGGGGTTGTTCTTTTCGTATTTCAGTTTTCTGTTTTGAGTTTTGAAATCATTTTGAGTTTTGTGTTTTGAATGTCCATTTTGAAATTGTTGAAAACATGTTCTTTTTTTCAATTTCAAACTCATTTTCTTCCCGTCTCTCCCTCTCCCTCTCCCCGTCCTTCTATCTTCGTCTCTCCCTTCCTCCCCCCTCCCTCTTCCTCCCATCCAAAATTGAAGGTAAAGCGAGCAAGGGGCGCCGCTATCTAGATCGTGAATGATTTCAGTTACCACCCCATTTGGTAGCCATTGCGTTCGTCGAAGTTGAGGGAACATAATTTGGTAGGACCCTTCCGGCGATGGGTATAAGACTTGAAAACGGATCTTGTTAGCTGTGCCCGGATCACATGACCCATTTGCTTGCGTGTGTGCGTGTTGTTTGTGGAGGTAAGGGAAGGGGACGGCTGGGAAATGGAGGTGAGGAGAAGATAGCTGTGGATTCGAAAATTGGAGCAGTTTCTGAATTAATTGGTGCAATTGACATGTAACACATGATCCTATGTGGCTGCTGAAGACACTCTTGGGGCCAATTTGATGATTAAATGTTGTGGGGGTGAGGAATTGAAGCAGTCAAATTTGGAAAAAACGTTGGTCATGGGTGGTTGGTTGTGGCGGTAGAGGTGGTTCCGTTGATGGTGGTGGTTGGGGGGATGTTGAGTCGGCAACGGTTGGTGGTGTTTTGCAAGCAACAACAGTGGTGGTTGGGGGTGAAAATAATTGAAAACAACGAAAACAAGTTCTGAAAATTTTGGCCAAGTTATAATTGAGCACACCCAAAATGACAAATTTGTCGTTTTGTGTTTTCTTCATAAATTTTAAACTTGTTTTGCAAAATGCGTTTTTAAAAAAAGGAAAGAAAACGCGTTTTTGGTATTTTTGAAAAATCGAAAACAGAAAGCGGCAAAGAGAACGGGGCCTTATGGTTTCAAGTTCCAAAAAATAAAACCCAAACCTTGTTGGAATTTGTTGTATTAAGTCATGAAAAAGTGACTTTCGTGTCAGTTTCAACCAAATATTCGGACTTGATTCGATAGTCAAATTATGAAAATGAATAGATTAACTTGTTCTACTCGTCGAGTAGATCATCGTGGTATATTTGAATTCTCTAAACCAATTTCGGGTGAATGAGAAACTATGGTCTTAACTTTGAAGAAAAGAGAGGAAACCGGTTGGAAATTTGTCCAACTTCGTTGCTCGTCTAGCGTTTAAGCGAGGAGTTTGTCACTCGAGCAACAGGCTAGGGAAAGGCGAGCGATAGAGTCTCCATTTCTGACGAGCATCGCAAGGACAACGGCTAACGACCGCAAAATGTGCGACCCTTAGCAAATGTTGCTGAGTTTGGGGCGCGTCACTTTATTCACAACATTTACTCCTCTATAAATTAGATCATTGTGACGTCCATTTGTTAATCCCAATGATATGCAATCATAGTATAACATGAAATTTATTTTTTCTAGCCAAAATTCTGCATAAAAAATTGTTTTTCCATTTTTCGTAAGGAGTACAAAAATCAATCTTCGGTTCGTTGTTCTTGTGTCTGAAGTGTTACTAACACAATAAGGTTGTCGTTGTATCTTGAGAGTCTATTGATATTATTCGCGGGCACCATTGCGGGGAAAATTCGACTTAAGGATAAATAGTTCAACTCTTGTCTCGACTTTACATACATTTCTTTTGGCATTGCTTTGACATTCCTTTTATTTGGTGTTTTTCAACGATATACTTACCGTTATTGATAAGTGCACCTTTACACACTTATTTTACTGTCAAAACATAGAATATTGTTGATTAATCTGTTGAAATATATTTTAATTCTATGTAATTTACGTTTTGCAGGACAACGTGATGAATGTAGCGGGAATAAGAAGAAACGAGTGAAAAAAGACCAAGTTGAAGGAAACGAAAGTTCATGGACTAAATTGTAAATATCAAAAATATTACTCGGAAGGAAAAACGAGATATGAAGATGAAGAGGTAAAATTGGGTTAAGGAATTAAGCATGGGTTGAAGAAGAAGTGGGAAAAGAGTTCGAGGAATACGAAACTGAGTTTGGAGGACCAAAATGCAAGAATTATTCAGAGAATCCAACGGCCATTTTGATTGTTCTATGCAATTGCATCCCTCATTGCTATGCGGTCGCATAGTATAAAATTCTAACGCGATTTCAGTTTCCTAATTTATGTCAAACTCTTATGGAAACCAACATCTTTCACAATATTTCAATCCTAGAACGTACCAGAATGAGGGTAGACGCCTGCATACACTTTTCTCTCATCTTTTGGTTCAAGAACTCCATGAAGAACTAAACAATTTTGTGAAGCAATGGAGTAATTCATTGGATTTGGTGATTTCACGTCTTTTATTTATGTAATTTGTTATTTTTCTTATTAAACAATTCTAGATTTAGATTTCTCTTCATAAATTTATTTTGAAATTTGTTTAACTCCTATTAGATTTTTTATAGACATTAGTCATGCTTTTACTATTCAACAATCGAAATAATTGTTCAATTTCAATTTCATTTATTTTATTAGTGTGACTTACTACCTTATACTTGATGTATATGGTCGATCTTTGATCTTGTTCCAATAAAATTATGCGAATATGTCTTAAGTCTAAATTCTAGGATTACATTTGTAAATTAAATTGATTTTCACGATATGTCTTCCGATTAGAGTGTCGGNCTTCAACAGTACTAATAGAGTGTAATATGATGTTGAGCTTAGATTTTTACCACACCGGATCATGCACCGTCGTCCACAAGAATGACAATGGATATATGGAGAAATAAATCTATCGGAAGACACTAAGAATTTCGCTGGAAATATGAACATCTCCCACTTGATTACCTCTCTATGCCTACTCTCTTTTGTTATGCCAACTCCAAAATAAAAAGGGTGAAGAAGTCTTATAATTATAGAGCCAAATATTCATTTAAATTTAAATTCAAATATTGTACTATGAAATAGACATGACTAGAATGTGTAATTGACTACAACCATTGGATTTAATCTATGGTTCATAATACACATCAACTAGTACAATCCTTTCAAAATTTTCAAGACAAATACTCATGTGCCAAGTAGATTAAATTGATCCACCTCACAATATACAAAGAAAGCATTTGATGATTCTTTGGATGGTTGCCTAAATTTATATGCAACTGATGTTTTGCCTGAATTTATGAAATTGATTGAGGATTCTCAGTTTTTTTCCAGTTTTTATTGACAATAATCATCTTCAATCACTAACATACATATAATCTATTTGTCGAATGTGATTTAATTTGTTGCGAAGTCGATACTATTTTTCTTTTGAGAATACAGCAAGTCCATTCCAGTATGATCATTATATGTCCATTGTAGTGTACAATTTTTCACTTTGTCACCTACTAACATTTATATGTTGTGTCACTATTGAGTAAATTTTGTTGTACTTTCATTTTATGACAGATTATGCGGGATGATCCAGACTCCACAAATTATAAAAACGATTCAGCGTCTGAAGAAGACGACATCTTGTATGATTGAAATGAAACAAATGGGATTGAAATGAGACACGAGGGCCATGAACGTGAAGTTGACAACGAACACGAAGTTTAAGTTGAAGTGGTCATGGTTTGAAAAATGAAAATTACATTTGCACTGCATTTTGAGTGTGTAATTGAACGTATGTTTTGTTTTGGTGTTTGTGGTTGCAATCGTGCTTAGAATAGTCTAGCTATAGGACACGAGCTTGTATGGTGTTGTATTTGGCGTTGTCTTTCTCATTATTACCACAAATGTGATGTTGAAGACAACTAATTACTTCAGTGTCCATTTGCATAATAGGTGCAGAATCCTTGTGTGAGATGGAAGAAAGAGTGGTTCGGATCGGCCACTCTCGCCAAGGCATATATAAATAGATGTAGACAGAAAAGGATATGTAGGCAATAGTTGAGTAAAAGAGAGTCTAGTTTGCCTTTTTCTGCTTTGCATTTATCTGTAATTGCATTCAGAATTCAATAACCTATTTTCTTTTGGTGGAGTCTTATTAAATTGGTATCAGAGTACGTCTCCTAATGGCCCAGAAGGAGATAGAAAGCAGGATGAAAGTAATGGAGAAGGAAATGAAGGAACTGAAATTAGAAATGCAGTGCTTACCGGATATAACTTGTCCAAGAAAGAAGAATTGTGTTATTCAACTTCACTAGAACTTGCACAACCCTTTCTTGTAGTGAGATCATTGTCTTATTATTCAATATACAAAACATAATATAATTTCATTAAACAATGTGACAATAATACTAATTGACCGATACTAATAACTTGTGATACAAAAAAAAAAAAAAAACACCATAATTCCCGTTCATCCTCAAGTTCAAGTAGCTGGGTCAGCTTTTTGGAAAAGATGGATGGCTACAAATTCCCATTCATCCTCAAATTCAATAACTGATCACATTAGCCCATGGACTTTTCACTTTTTTCTTCAAGCTGGAATTAACCTTGTCTTTTGGATGAAAACTAAGAAAAGAGACCCCTTTTGCTGCCAACCTATTTTTTCATCAAAAAAAGTAAAGGAACAAACTTTAGAGCTTGTTTGGGAGAAATTTTTGGGGGAATAATTGATTTTGAATAGTGATATGATGGGAAATGTGTGGTTGAAAAAGAAGAAAAAATTATTGATGTGATGTAATATATTATATGATGGGAAATGTGTGATTGAAAATGAAGAAAAAATTATTGATGTCATGTAAAATATTATTTTATTGAAAAATGTGTGGTTGAAAATGAGAATTGATTTACTGTAGAAAAATCTAATCCCTCCCAAACAGGGCCTTATTATCTTAAAATGGAAACAAAAAATATAGTTCTATCAAGAATACTATCATCTTTTTAAAAAACAAAGTTGGTCATCCAACTCTGAGTAAATTTCATTTTAGTCACTTATAGTGTGTTTGATTGGCACAGAAAATATCTTCTAAAAAAGAAAATGTTTTCCTTGTTTTATGAAAAATAAAAAATTATTTTCTTTCGAAAAAATGTTTTCCTCGAAACAAAAGTTGAAAACTATTTTTCATGAAAAAATACGACAATCAAACACTTCAAAAGTTGAAATTTAGATAGAAAAATATCAATTTCCATGGAAAATTTTCCAAACACACCTTAATTTCTTTTCTTCTTTCATACGTATTCCTTTTATAAGTCCCGTTCTCCTGCCCGCGGCGGACAAGTTTATAATGCCCACTCGGAGAGAACTCAACGTGGGGTTCTCACATTTGGGGAGACCCACACGTAGGGTTCTCCTGCCACATCAGCAGATGGGCAGGATAAGCATGTCCGCCGCGGGCAGGAGAACATTTTCGTTCCAAATGCTGATTTTGGAATAATCTATTTCGTTATCTGCTCCCGTTCTCCTGCCCGCGGCGGGCAAGTTTATAATGCCCACTCGGAGAGAACCCAACGTGGGGTTCTCACATTTGAAAAGAACCCCACGTAGGGTTCTCCTGCCACATCAGCAGATGGGCAGGATAAGCCTGTCCGCCGCGGGCAGGAGAACATTTTCGTTCCTTTTATTTAACAATTTCGTCATAAATTTGGCGTGTTGTCCTTCGAGACTGATAAATTTTCTTAGGTATTGTATGGGGCTTTAAGAGGGCTCATTAGGTGTCTAGTTGTGCTTCCAAATTCTAGACTTTTCAGGCCACAAAGCCAAAAAGAAAAAGGGAAGAAAATACTCTCTCTCTCCCCCCCCCCACCCCCCCACCCCTTGCATTCATTTCTTCATTTTTTAGGGGAATTGGGGCAAATGGTCCCTAACTTTATGGGGTTGCTGCTCAAATGATCCTTAATCTTCGAATCTTGACACAAACATCATTGGCCTTTCACTTAATGGGCTGATCGATCATTTTGGACCATCGACAGTTAAAAAAGGTTAAACTTTTGATAAGGAAATGAAATACCCCACTTCTAGTTAAATAAATTAATCGAAAAGAAAATTTTAAAAAATATATATAAACGAAAAGACAATTCACCCTACCAATCAATTTCCCATAAAAAAATGTTTTCAAGAGTGTGAATTGTTTTAAAATTATATCATATAAACACAATAGAAAATCTTCAAAAAATCTTTAATGCAAATTAAGAGGGATTCTGTAAAGAGATAACGTGATAGAGAAAAATAAATATCAAAGGACTTTCATTATACATGACATTGATGTGTAATGAGTAGACACCTAAGTTCAAATTGGTTTATAATGCATTTTATGGATTGTCATCGAGATATCTTTTTATTTTATATTTAAAATAATGAACTTTGTTGAGTTCAACATGTCTAATAGAGTTCTAGAAAATATCTATCTTTTTTTCCACTACGTCATCACGATGAAGTCCTAATTAACTTACGTTTGAGAGACAATTTATTAAACACATTATTTTTGCTTAACGACACAATTATATGCAATCCACAATTGCATTGAAAATGCTACAAGGGATTAGTTGATATGATGAGTTGACTTTTCGTTTTGTCTTTATATTTTTTAACTAAAGTAAGGGCATTTTAATTTCCACATTATTTTGGAAGAATGTATTTTGGAATAGTAGATTGATGGAAAATGTGTAGTTGAAAAATGATAAAAAGTTATAGATGTGATGAAAAATATTATTTTATTGGCGAATGTATGGTTGAAAACGAGTAGAAGAATGAAAATGAAAATTTTAATGTGACCTGTTGACATACAAAAAGTGTAGTCCAAATCGAGTAGCCCAAGAGATGAAACCCGTTAGGAAGTCCAGGATGAAGGTTTAAATAGGACCATTAATGAATGCGGCGGAAGCCTACAAACAAGGTATAATCATCATCCAAACTTGCAAGACGCCCAAAATCTGAGCGAGTGGAGTGCCCTAAAATCGTCTAGAGCGAACGAGCCTATTCTCGCTCAAACCTTCGAATCGTCCAAGATCTTAACAAACTTGAGGTAATACGGTTATCCAGTTCAGCAGTTATTGAAAAGGTTATTGAACAACCTTATCACACCCCATGATCTAAGAATCACAGTTGTAGACGGTTGAATGACGAGAGTAATGACAACAGTTAGAGAAGGTAGTTCCATGACAAGTCAGTCATCATGAAGAAAGTGGGTAGCTATAGAGCAATAAGCAGTTTCCAAACGATTTGTCATAAAGGAATTATCAAGGAAGTATAAAAAGGAAGATAAGACATAGAGAAAGGAATCCAAATCAAACACTCTAAAAAGAGAATATGTAATTTCAATTTCTTAGTTTAACTTTAAACACTTCTTTTAGTAGTCGTGTGATTACGCCCCTTGGAAGCATTCTGTTTATTTCCAATTGTAAATCATCGCCAATAAAACACTCATTTTTAGGACTTTGTTTCAAGGAGTATGTTCCTTACATAATCGCCTGAATCATTTTTTAATTGTTAGCGACAACCCGCGCGAAACAGGCCCAAACAGGGTATCAAAAGTTTGACATTTTTAATTCTTAATTCAATAGAAAATTAGAAATCATCCAATATGACTATTTGTGCCAAGTAATTGAAAGGTTAGAACTATTTCACCAAGATTTGAAGGTTATGAACTATTTACACAGATATCCCAAAGGTTAGGGACCACTTGTGCAAATCCCCTTATTTTTTAATTTTTTATATTTTCCCGGAACTCAAAAGACGACAGAACAACTGTACAAGAGCGTAACCTTTGTAAAGTGTCGTAACTGATGAGTCTTGAGATTATCAAGGAGTTCTTATTACAGCCCCCTCTTTAATTTCTTCAAAATGTACATCCATTACACTACCCTCCCACATGCATTAGAAAACACAGGTGTACGTGTGTTTAATTGTATTTACAGTACTATGCCTTTTTGGTGGACCAGTGTTTGTAAACGATAATAGTGTAATAAGAATTATGCTATATGTATATCGTGTTTTACACGTTTGTTGACATCCCACCTTGTGTTGAAGAAATCTATGCGGTGACTTGATAGATGGATAGATGGATTCAAAATCAACTTTGATAAATCTACTAGGAATAGTGCCAACTCAGATGTGAAAGTGAGTGTACATGTAGCATGATGTAATAAATGAAGAATTATGTTACTTGTCCATAATTTTTGTGTAGGTGTAGCATAACCCGTAAATGAAACAACACTTTTGCAGACTTAACACCTTTTTGTTTTTCTGGTTTGTTCCTGTGATTGTAAGCTTCTTCATTTTTTTTCCTTTGATCCTCTCTTTAAATTCTTTTTTGTGGCTCATATTTGATTAATGGGTCTCTCTGTATAGTTTTGTGGAATCTTGAAAGGCAGATTTCTGGCTTTGTGGATATGTTTGCAGGTTCAGCATAAGTTCAATAAGGTACCTTGCTTTTTCAATGAACTAATAGACAAGATTTTAATTTTAATTTTTTTGTCTTTAAATAGTCTAATCTACACTATCAATGTATTGTATTGTTTTGTTGATTTCTGGTTTTGAATTTTACAGTGCTTTTGGTTTTGGGATTTGGGTTTTGTGAGTAGAGCCTCCACTTACTTATCTGCGTTTTCTTTTTTATTTTCTTGCCTTCTTGAATGGAATTTATCCAGTGATGCAGATTTATAATTGGAGTTTTTCTAATGCCTGTGAGAAGTTTAGCCCACTTGGTTATTAACGATTTTGACTGATTTGAGGATGGCGGTTGTGTTGGACTAATTTCTCGTGTGAATCGGCCTTATGGCCGGTCATTGCAATTTGGGACATCTTTTGTTCACTAAATGTTAGTCTCTTTTAGGATTTTGGCATTCCTTATTCAAGTCCATCGATGTTCGTTCCTGACTTGTCTTTGGGAATTTGCAGTATCAATTTTCTTTCCTTCGCTTAGTCCTTGCTTCATGTTCTTTATTTCTCTATGTGATTTCCAGGATTTTGAACGTGCCTATACACAAATAGGCGTCCGCAGTTTACATACATTTATAGGGACATACATACCCAGTGCTTATGTTTACTTCTCGACATTTCGAGTTTCAACTCCAAACTTTTCAAAATTCTGCACTCTTAAGGGGCTAAATCAATCTCCGTAAGCTAGAAAAGAGTTCTTAATAGCTTTATCAGTTATCTTGTTTATTTCGCTCATTCTTACTTTATATTGACATTACATGCCAAGATGTTTCTATGGAAATTAAGTAAAGGCACCATTTTATTTGAAGGCTTTATACATACAATAGTTGTGTGGAGTTCTTTATACCAGAAGTTCTTTTGTCTCTGTATCTGATGATATTTTTATCTGCTTATAATCTTTGCTATTCTAGTTCATATAAAGGGATAAGTACAAGCACTGTTGGAGGTCGAAGTTAAATTTTGAGCTGATGTTGCTTGAAATATGGTTGAGGCTTACATTATTTTTTGGAATTTTCTCCAATGCTCTCGGTAATTCGACTAATCTTCACTCTTTAGCATGTTGACTAAGCTTATAAATAAGTAAAAGTTACTTTTAACATTGTATTTCCAAACATGTGTGGATAAGTTACTTTTTTCTTACATTTAAATAATTTTTTTTGCTTATTTTCAAAATAAAAAATAAGCTTAGCCAAACATGCAGCATCATCTTCTTATTCTTTATTGTGTCTAATACTGGTAAACCTTTCTACGTGATTTTAATCGTCTTCTTGAACTGTAGGGGGATTTATTGGAATAAATATCGGGACTGACATCTCAAATCTACCATCTGCTACCGATATTGTCGCAATCCTCAAAGCTCGTCAAATAACTAATGTACGCCTGTTTGATGCTGATGCCCACTTGCTGAATGCTCTCTCAAACACTAGCATTGAAGTCATGGTTAGTGTTACAAATGAGGAAGTCTTGGGGATTGGAGAATCCCCTTCAGCAGCCGCAGCCTGGATTAATAAAAATGTTGCAGCATATGTCCCCTCGACCAATATTACGTCGATTTCTGTAGGCAGTGAAGTTCTCAATTCAATCCCAAATGCTGCACCAATTTTAGTCCCTGCAATGAATTACCTCTATAAAGCCTTAGTTTCTTCAGATCTAAGCCATCGAGTTAAAGTTTCGACGCCAATGTCAATGGACATAATTCCGAGGCCTTTTCCTCCTTCTACTGCCTCTTTTAATACAACATGGAACTCTACAATTTTTCAGATCCTTCAGTTCATTCGAAACACAAATTCATTTTACATGTTAAATGCTTATCCGTATTATGAATATGTTAAGAGCAACGGCATCTTTCCAATGGATTATGCTCTTTTCCGACCACTATCTTCAGTCAAACAAATTGTTGATCCGTACACCCTTTTTCGCTATAACAGTATGTTTGAGGCTTTGGTCGATGCTACCTACTGTTCTATTGAAGCTCTTAACTTCACCAGAATCCCTATTGTCATGACTGAAACTGGGTGGCCGTGGTTTGGTGGTTCTAACGAACCCGATGCTACCTTAGAAAATGCTCAGACATTCAATGAAAACTTGATTCAGCGTGTTTTCAATGATTCCGGTCCGCCTAGTCAGCCTACCATTCCCGTGAATACATACATTTATGAGCTATTCAATGAAGACAAGAGACCGGGGCCTGTCTCAGAAAAAAACTGGGGTGTCTTGTTTACCAATGGAACTGCTGTATATCCTCTTAGTTTGAGTAATTCAGATCGTAACAGTGCAAATTCTTCAACAGTGTTTTGTATAGCAAAACCTGGAGCAGATGCAAATAAGCTGCAGAATGGACTTAACTGGGCCTGTGGACCTGGCCGGGCGAATTGTAAAGCAATTCAACAAGGGCAGCCTTGTTATTTCCCAGATACTTTGCAAAGTCATGCATCTTATGCGTACAATGATTATTATCAGAAAATGCATAGCTCTGGTGGATCGTGCGACTTTGATGGCACAGCAACCACAACAACGAATGATCCTAGTAAGTTTCTGATACTTTGTCGTTATCTTGAAACATACAAAATTATTTTGACCATACTTGCACTCATTACTTGATGGAATCAGATGTCAAATTTTTGATCAAATAGCTGTGCAACTAATGAATTGCCTGTCAGGGACATTAAGGATATATTAATATTAGATAGGATCAAAACATAGAACGGATAAGATTTTATCTTCTTTTCATTTCTTGATATGAGTTATGGTAGTCAGACAGGGTTGGGGACAGGGGGGAAGGAAACAGGTGCTCTTGTCAGCACCTGTTTGGGTCATTTTTTATTTTTATTTTTTAAATTGTCTGATCAGTGAATGACACATGTCCCACCTGTTTTTAACCCTGTTTTTGTGGCGAAACTCTCTTGATATTGTCGAGTGTTATGCAATCTAATTTGAACAATGCTACATGTACAATACATAGATTACAACATTGGGTTATAACCTCTCACAAAGGAGGTGGGGCCTTGTACAAGGAGCATTATTCATCTAATTTACTAGACATACCAACAAGTGAATGGATGGTACGAAGGAATAGATCGGGCTAGACAATATTTAGTAAGAGCGAGATTCTAAAATCTTGTTTATAATATTATCCCCGTCTCGTCGGGTACTTCTCACCAATCACCTAAGATGCTGCAAAATATTAATACTTCATTTATCATGTTTGGTACGAAATGTACTCTATAGAAACTTAGATCCTGGTTTCAATTGAAATGAACTCTTGCTTCCACATCAGTGAAAACAACTCTTGGATTTCTCAATAGTAGGTTATGAAATAATTTTCAAAGACACTAGCATAATTAAAACATATCCAAGGGAAGGTAGATTGGATAGTACTTTGACAATAATAAGAAGTTGAAATTTGGTACTAAATACTGCATACCAAACACGTCCTTATTATTCACATCAATTTTTTCTAAACATTTCAAAACTCGTATTATTACCCCTTGAATTCTTGCTTGCTTCTTATTAATCATGAATTTCTCGCTGCGTTCAGTTTTTTTCGCTAAGCTAGCAACTAGTGACTTCTCTTGTTTATTTAATAACAATACAGCCAACTTTTTGCTACTATTTCATCCAACCATGCGTATACGTTCTATGTCATCATTACGTAGGACAGAGCACAAGTGTTTGATTAAGCTTAAAAGTTTACTTATAAGTAAATAAGTTAGTTTCAAAATAAATAGTGGTTTATTATGATCAAGATTAAAAAGGATTGTGTTGTCTAAAAGAGTTACTATTCTCGTCAATTGGGTTTGAATCAATTAGGAGGATTTGAAGAGGATATAATGCATAGAATTAGAGCATGATGACCAAAATAAAATGGTGCTAAGGGGATTCTACGCGAAGGACGAGATGATTGTAAGTCAATGATATGTTAAGTTGCCGAATGACAAAATGTTCATGAGACAATATAGTGTAAATAAGGACGGTACGATGGATGTATGGTCATGTTACAATGGAAAATGAAAAATGCGGATAGTCACCGATAAGTGGAGATGACAAAAAATTGATGTCATAAATCGTTATTTGATATTGAATATATACTTGTCTGGCATATTCATAACTTGTGGTTTAAACGAAGAACTTTCTAAATCCTTGTCTCTATATCTGTTCGCAGGTTCCGAGTCATGTAAATTTAGTGGAAGGTGAGAGCTCGAACTACTATGTAACGGATGTTTAAAAAAAAAATCCGTAAAGGAAATTAATTTACTCTCTTTTATTTACTGTGTTGCAGTTTGAATTCAAGCATAAGCGGGTTATTTCCCGCTCCAGCATCTGGACCCGTTGCCCCTTTATCGGGAAGCTCAAAAAACTCAGCCTACCAGTTTTCACTATGGGCATTGTTTTTAACCCTTGTTTGGTTGCCATTATTCTTTCCTCTTCAATATTTGTGTTTAGGATGCATTTTGTGATATGTTTTTTAAGGGAATGGAATAGCGAAGAGAAAAAATAAGTTAATTTTGTTTATTCTATTAAAAAATAAGTGTTACGAACATTTTCCCTATGTTGTCAGTTGAAGTCTTTCATTTTATATGACTAAATGATTGAATAAACATATATGTGCGAGACAACTTATAGTTTAAGAATAAGGAAAAAAAAGTTATTCATCATCGACTAGATGGCAGAGTCACATCTTTATTGGCCAATGGATTAGAGGGTCTATCGTCACCTAGTCGGATTGATAAATAAGCCTCATTTTGTGGCCAAAGTTGTGCCAATTCACCATGCATGGGACTCGAAGACAAATAATCTACCAGGGTGGATCTTATTTTCACCTAAAAAATCGCAAGACTCGCTATTTAGAAGTGTAAGTTTTTTGCCAAACATGATCGAATATTGCTAATAAAAGAGTAATTGGTACAATACTTCTTTAGATCAAAGCAAATTTTGAGGGTAACAACATTTTCTCCAATAAGGCCATGTAAATGGTGATTTTACCCTCTACTTTAAATAATAAAGAAGGTACGAAGAAAAAATTAAAATTTTCAAAAAGTCCTCATTAAATTTATGATTTATAGGATTTAATGGAGAAAATGAATGAAATATTATTTTTCGCAGCATTGCTTGATATGAGGGTATATTTCGCCAAAATGAAAGGTTATAGTTGTTTTGCGGAAGAGCAATGCTATTTAATATCGCTGGAGTCATAACTTCAGTTTAGGTGACGTTAATGTGACATTAATTAAAATGTGAAATTAAATAACATTTAGCCTATTATTTAGAGCCACTGGATTTACAACCCCATTGGGGACTACACATCGTTACTCTTTACACAAAATAGGTAAAAATTGGGATTGTTTTGCCTCAATTATCCCTTATGAATCGGGTGAGACAAATAAGTAACTTGAGCAACCACAAACTAATTATTTTCTTATAAATTTTTTGATAAGTAACAATATGATGACTATGACGTCAGGAGGAGGAGGCGGCGGTGGAAGAGGAAGCGTAGGAGGAGGGAGGTCGTGGCCGTCGACAACTTCAGTGTCAGCGTCGGGGAAGAGAATACAGAAGGAGATGTCTGAGCTGAGCATAGACCCTCCTCCCGACTGCTCCGCCGGCCCCAAAGGCGACAATCTCTACCACTGGGTCGCCACCATCTTTGGTCCCCCAGGTTTCCCACCCCTCGCTTTTTCTTTATGTGCGTGATTGTATCAATATATGTATTTGCTTATTTGTTATTTCAAAATTTTAGGTTTTTAGAGAAAGGGGAAAATGATCACGCCATATATGAAAAAAATAGTACTTATAGCAAATCTTTAACTTACTGTTAACTTATCCAATTTTCACTGCTACAAAACTATTTATTTTAATAGTTACTTGCCTATAAGACTTTTAAGCTTAGCCAAATATTCTATGGTACCTTGTTATATGGGTGGGATTCTCTGGCTTGAAAACTTGAGTATAGTCGGGCAATGAGGTGTCAGTTATAACATTGAAATGTAGTACTAGTAAATGTGCTGCAAAGGTTTCACCTTGCTATGCCTTGACGATTATTGAACAAAATTCCTTCTATGTTATTGGGGATTAGATTTTACATTTTGATCTGTGCACCAGTGGGTTGAGACTAAAATTACAATCTCGATTCAATTGTTCACAACCGTGTTCAATTATATGATAGTGTTGAAGATTTAATCGTTTAAGTTTCTAATGCTATTGGTACTTTTATTAAGCTCTAGCGTTGTTATTTGTTAATGAAATTGATGTGTGCGTATGCATACTACTTTACTAGTGGTTCAAGTGGTGGCTAAGTAATGTGTGTGTTGCTGTGTGCATGGATACAAAGCAAAAAAGATTTCAACTACATTTTATTTGCTTTTCCTTCTATTCTTTAAGCTCCAGGTGGCATCTTAAAAATAAACTTGCTTTGCTTTTTCGTTTGTCCCACATTATAGGCCACTTTCCTTGTCAAGAGTGTAATTAATTTCTTAGTTTTCTAATATGTCTCTATTTAGCCCCTGTTTGGGACCCATTCTCTTTCTTTATTTCAACTACACAATCTCCCGATAAAATAATATTACACACAAATCTAAAACGTTTCATCATTTTTCCACCACACATTCTCCCGTCAATTACTATTCCAAAATTTTTCAACCAATTAAAATGGGTGTCAAACACTCACTTAATGTACCTTGCTATCAACAAATATGAACTACTCCTATTTAAATTATTTTTTATGTAGGGGTATATTAGAAAAAATGTAAGTAAAATTTATATTTTCAACTATATTACATTTTCTTAACGTGTGTGAAAATGGAAACAAGCCTATCTTTGTAGGAGGGAGGGAGCAGGATTTTGTGAATTTTACGTGAGTTCCGTTTCCAGCCCATTTATATGTTCAGCTTGTTTGGTTGCTTTTATTGTTAATTGTCCATGCAGAATTTTTCAATAAGAATGCATAAAATCATCAAGTATTGGCACTTTGATTAGTAAGAAAGTTGCCAAGTATTATGGAACTGACCGAATTTTTTTTCAATCTGTTTTGTAGGGACACCATATGAAGGAGGAATATTTTTTCTTGATATAACATTTCCAAGTGACTATCCATTTAAACCTCCAAAGGTAACAACCATTCAGATCACTGATGATCACCAAGCAGTCTATTTATGATATTTGTCCTTGAACAACAGGATTTCGTTCGACATGCTTAATTTTTATTTTGGAGTGTCGTAGACTGTCACTATTGGTGGATAGCCCTTTTCCGTAGTTGAATAACTCAGAGATTTTGATATTTTTGAATACACTCTTGAAGATAAAATGAAAAGGTTCATTGAGTGAGTGTTATCTGTTGGAAAAGTTTCTCTTTGTATTACTCTTAAGAGGACCTTGAGTTTTTAGCATCTGGCAAGCTTCTCCTTAAGTACCTCTGCAATTCTTTCCATAAGAAGGGAAAATAATCCAGTTGAATGTCAATTAGAACATTTTGAATGACAGTGTTTGGATTAAAATCTATATGCTTCTATTGTAATGTAACTATTGAATGGTTGCCTAGCAATATGCAATGAATGTCTTTGAAAGACTATTTTTTCTAGTTTTGAGACAAAAGATCAATACCCAAACTAAAGTTTCAGCACTAGGAAGATTATACTGCTCATCAACAGCTTATTATGTCTGTTTTAATTAGACTTCAGCATATGACCGATTAATGTAATGCATCAAATGTAGTTTCTCATTCTCTCCAGTGCTGTACAGTATAAAAATTCCAATAATCTTTTATTTTTATTTTTGTGCTAAATTTTGTGCGGGGACAATAAAATTTGAGTTTATTGGAATTTTCTTAGTTGAAATTTTTTCATAAGTATTCCTAAGGATCAACTTTGGGAAATCCAAAATGGTTGCCTTTCTTGGCTTCGAGGCTCAAGAATCATTATGATTGTTACTATTATACTATGATGTTCATGGTTCTCTGTCCTTTTTATTTTGATTTTGGACTTCAGGCTTGCAGGTATTATTTAAAACTCGCATCTACCACTGCAATGTTGATTCAGCTGGCAATGTTAGTTTGGATATCCTGAAAGATGGTTGGAGCCCAGCTCTGACGATTTCAAAGGTGCTACTTGCACTCAGATCAATATTTACCAACCCTGCTCCTTGTAAGTACTTTTAACCTCCAAGCATTTCTGTTTGGACTGAAGAAGAAAAATATGCACAAAGTGGTTCCCCTCTTCTCTGTATAGTGTAAACAATGTGTACTTTTTGCAACATGTTATACATATAGGGCAGTCCCATTGATGTCAAGAATCCTGCCACATTGCTGGCTTCTATACACTATGCATCTCAACTTTCTTGCCTTGACGTTCTGTCCCAATATTAGCTGTTTTTCCTAAGAAACTGGATCTAATCTGACAAATTGCATAAATTATCACATAAACCTTTTCTTGATTTCTGCTTCTATGGTTTCATCCGGACATGCATCCATCATCTTATTTTGATTGAAAAAAAAAGCTTAGGTGGGGCAACCTTCAAAACGGAGCATTTTAGTACCCCCAACCTTCCGCTTTTGTAGCACTTGTAATCCCAAATTACATTTGTGATTAAAAATATTAACATTAACTTAATATTCAATATAGATTACTTGGTATCTGGCATCGTGTGTGCTTCCATCCAAATGAGGCCTAGATGTCTTTCTGGCCTGATGATTTCCTACTTGGATGAAGTATCGGAGGAAAAGAAGGGGCATTGAAGGCTGTTTTAAACTGTTAACTCCTAGCTTTAGCCTCTGTTTGGATACACAATTTATTAAAAATCGTTCATAAATTCCGTCAAAGTCAAACATTAATTTCAACTACACATTCATAACTACTACTCATTTTTAAGAAGGTAAGATTACTATAGATAAGAAAGATAGAATTGAACAAATGTCCTAGAAGGAATTATCCACACATTTCTTGGAGCCACTATTATTCGTCTTACTATTCCTATTTATAAATTTGCCGAATAGAGGCTTAATTAGAGACACTAGTATATTTTTAATTTCTAGTTTTTAGCTCCTGCAGATAAACCCCTTGTTCCAGGTATTGCCCACCTGTACTTGGCGGACAGAGTGAAGCATGACGAACTAGCAGCAGAGTGGACTTTACGATTTGCAAGGTAGAGGTCATGACGTTGATTGAGGATATCCTAATGCTGCAAGTGGCAAATAAATGGTAAACCCAGTACTCTGTAATAAACCTGTCGCCTAATTGTGGTGTTTCTGTATCTCGATTTTCTGTTTAAATTAATATATCGTGTTTATGACATTTAATGTATTTTTGCTGGATTAATTTAGATTACTGTATTATGACATTTACTTAAAATAATATTTACGTCCTTCCTATGAAACCTGAAGTAGTCATAGCACAATGTTGCTGTCCATCTTGTGGCTCAGCACACCGTCTTTTTTTACTTGTCAGACCTCTTTGACGGTCTTTATATATACACATTTACATGCATATTCTTGTGAATATTATTATAATGCAAGACAGAGTAATACAGTTTGATACAGAGATGGGGAACAGGACAACGTACCCTCACCACCACCAATCCTATGTATATGGAGCAGAACATTCTTATTCTTCAAAAGAGACACGGAACACAAAAACCAAAAACCCTAAACTTTAGCATCATTCGAAGCTTGAGCTAAGTTCTTGATTGGCTAACAAACACAAGTCAAGGACTTGTTTTACTCACTTCAGTTCTCCTTATTGTTCATTATTCTTTCTGTTGCAGAAGAGGT